>JAPXFQ010002910.1:2500-112500 GCA_028564705.1 Apricaphanius iberus
GATGGATGGATGGATGGATGGATGGATGATGGATAGATGGATGGATGATGGATAGATGGATGGATGATGGATGGATGGATGATGGATGATGGATGATGGATGGATGATGGATGGATGGATGATGGATGGATGATGGATGGATGGATGATGGATGATGGATGGATGGATGATGGATGGATGGATGATGGATAGATGGATGATGGATTAAGGATTAAAATGAATTTATATATATATATATATTATTTGTGAATTGGCGC
Organism: Apricaphanius iberus; assembly: GCA_028564705.1. Lineage (NCBI taxonomy): Eukaryota > Metazoa > Chordata > Actinopteri > Cyprinodontiformes > Aphaniidae > Apricaphanius > Apricaphanius iberus. The sequence continues at coordinate 2,758 of JAPXFQ010002910.1, forward strand.
TATAGAAATAAAAATGAATAGAAAACTTAATAACGGGACCCCAAGCCCAAGACTTTCCCTAGACTGCGTTATGTTGCCAGGAGACAGACAGACAGACAGACAGACAGACAGAAGGAGGTAAAGACGGCGCAGCGGCCATGTTGGAGTCGATCTCTGCCTGCTAATAAAGACTAATGGCGTCTGACTGAACATGCAGCGCTGGGATTGATCCTGGAAGCTTCTAACTGGTACCAGGTGTGTCTGTTTATTGTTTCAGCACAATGTGTTGACTTCTATTCCTTTGGACAGCCTAACAGTGTCTCCTAATGTCATTATGCTATTTAGCCCTTAGCCTGATGAGCTCAGTAGAAACGCGTTCTCATCCTCCTCATGTTGCAGTTTGTGGTGGGCGAGCTTAAAACGAGGTAATAAAAAGTAGTTGAAACAAACACACTTCCAGACACTAATTAAAACCTTGGCATGCTGTCTGTTTGGTATAATCTAGTGGCTGGAAGGTTGCCTCTGCAGCCAGAGGCTTCCAAGCTGCTATGTGCACCGATTACACAAGCTTTCTGTTAAACTACACGTCTACTTCACTGTCTGTCTGCCGTACCACGTTACAGCTTTTTTACACGATTTTAAGATCTTTTTCTTCTTCTCAAACTTTGGTCCATGTTGTTCCTTATTTTCTTCCTAAAGGGTTGGAGAAAAGTAAGAGGAATGTGTCAGAGATGCTCCTTCTGCAGAGAAGTGTAGCGAAGGTCAGGAGAAATCAAATATTAATACCGAATGAAAAAACTCAGATGATAGGAAACAGATGGCAGCAGGAGGTAAAGACTATGTCCACATCAGGAGAAGATCCACAGTAATCTGGATCAATTCAGAGAAGTGAAGCAGAGCAATAACAAGAATTCATCTAAAATATAAGTTTACATCAGAAAGGAAAAGAAAAGGAAGAAATGATGAGTTTACTTCAATGTTAGAGATCAAGAAAAAAAGTCTACACTGTAAAAACTGTCCATCTAATCCGGTCAAAAAATCTGGTTTACAGCTAAAACGTATGTTGGATCTTGTTTTAAGACTTCAAGCAGAAGTTTTTAGATTATTAAACTTATTTAGAGAATTTAATGTCTTATTTTAAAAATTCTCACCAAGCTTTAATGTCTTATTTCATTGGCAGATTATTTATTTCATTTAATACTTGATTATACTCTATAGCAGGGATCCCCAAATCCAGGCCTCGAGGGCCGGTATCCTGCAGGTTTTAGTTCTTTCCCTGGTTTAACACACCAGAATGAAATGATGGCTCGTTAGCAGGCCTCTGCAGAACTTTGCCATGCTGAGGATGAAGTTGGACAATTTGAATCAGCTGTGTTGGAGCAGAGACACATCTAAAACTGGTAGGGCACCGGCCCTTGAGGCCTGGATTTGGGGACCCGTGCTCTATAGACTCTTAAATTAAGTGAAACAATTTGCCAATGAAATAAAACATTTGCACTTGTTGAGAATCCTCAAAATAAAACATTTATATTCTTAATACGACTAATAATCTAAAACCTTCTGTTCTTGCTTGGTATATAAATCTCAGAAAACGATCAAAAACACTGAATAGCTGGAAAGAAAGATTTTTTTTTTTGACTCGGTTAGATGGGCAGTTTTTACAGTTTGAGAGAAAATCAAGGCTAAGAATGAGCCGAGTGGTGAGAGATGTTGAAATCTGAGATGAGAACAAGACAGAAAAGGAAGAAACTTTTTCTCCCAGGATTGATTGTTGCTGAGGAAGGAGACACTTGGATCTGGTTGGCATTAATAACAGGGATGGAACCACCTGATGAGTTTAACCTAACTAGAATACTTAGTCAGTGGGACAATGTTTGACCCGACGTACTTGGACACATGCAGATTTTTAACCAGAAGTTTGTCTTTGACTGAAGTTCTGCTCAGATCCACAAAAAAAAAAAAGAAATTCCACCAAATGTCGGATTTTCCACTTAATCCCAGCAGACTGGTTTCTTTTAGTTTCCCTCCTGGTGGATTTAAGGAGAACATGAGGATGTCAGGCTGAGACGTCCACCTAAAGACAGAAAGCAGGGAGGAATCTGGGTTGGGGACAGAAGAGGAGAGGACGGTCTGCTGGAGAAAGACGAGGACGTAAGCAGCAGGACGGATTAGTGAGAGGATTTAGTCTGTGTGTGGTGAAAGTCAGAAAAGAGAAGGTTTTCTCTCCGGAGGTAAGTGTTGATGCCAGATCTGATCGTTCTGCTGCCCTCATGAGATGTTTGTGCTCTTAAACCATCTGCAGAGCTCCATCTTACATTTCCAGGATTTTCCTCTGCACTTTAAACACTAATGTAGGCAGAACTGTCCTCATAGTTTGGAGCTTAAATTTACCCAAATCCCTATTGCTGATTGTGCATGCACACAGAGTTGTCTCCAAAATAAGAAAATATTATTTGTGTCTCATTTTAGCAACAATGAGAGTTTTAGCTCCACATTTACACATTTTTCCAGTGAGATGGAAATAAAATGTTCCATTCTGCCAGCTGTCTGCCTTTTAGAAAATGCCCAGATTTCTGGAAAACGGCCCTAATAAAATATAAAAAAGTTATTTCTAACTCTGAAACCTTTGTAGATGATAAGGATGTGACCTTTTAAGCAACTATGAGCAGAATAAATCCATGCAGGCCCCTCAGGAAAGAAAGGATTGCTTTCTATTTTTGGTCTCTGAGGATTTCTACCTGTTATCACACAGTTTTCCTTCAGGCATTTATTAATATACAGCTAGATTTTTGCAGCCCTCCTCGTGAGAAATTGACTAAATGTAAATGTTGAACTTAGTTCATCCATAGTTTGTATTCAGTCTCAGTCTTTAAGTAGACCACATTTTGTCCCAAAGGTTTGGCGTTAAAAGACTGAAAATACATTTACATGCGTCAGAAGAAAGTTTCCATATCTACCAGTAAATGGACTGAACTTATAGCGCTTTTCTAGTCACTACTGACCTCTCTTTACATTGAAGCCACATTCACCCATTCACACTCACATTCATACACCAATAGCCAACATGGCTCGGTAGGACCATGTTTTTGGGGTTAAGTGCCTTGCACAGGGGCACATTGACATGTGACTGGAGGAAGCTGGAATCGAACCTACGACCCAACTACTCTACCACTGAGCCACAGTCGCCCAGTAAAAATGGCCCACCTAAAGTATGTGAACACTGACTGCAGCGTTGCAGTACGGTGATCATCTGAGGGAACACATCGGCTACACAAGCTGAAGAAGTACTGATGGTTTCACAGCTCACCAGCCAAAACAACAGAACACCACACTAACGGCGTGTCCGTTGGTAAACCATCAGTTTCTCTAACACTGTATTACATCATCATGCCAAATAACCACGGAGCAAGCATTTATTACCAACACGGCTAGTTCAGCATCCAAACATCCTGCTGGATCTCTAACATCACAGCGGCCGACCACACAAAACGGAAAGGTTGTAACTCTGGGTTTTAGAAGCTGATAATACTTTAACCTAAACGGAGATCTTTCACAGCAGTGAAGGGAAGGAAGTGTTCTCTTACCCGTGTCTTCTCCCAGCTTGCTGCTCCATGGCTCAGCATGCTACATCGTTCCTTTCCCCTGATTCACAGCGAGGCACAGAACAGGTTCTCCCAGTGTGAATCAGAGGTTAATGAGCCTCCAGCAGCTTTCAGCTCATTTTCCTCTTTTCTTCTGGTAGCGTCTTCTTTGGTTTCTTTGGTCATAAAAAAAACATTAATAAGGTTTTATGCAACAATCAGATCTGTATGTTTTTCTTTTTCACCCGCTGAATTGATGCATTTGGCCAAATTGTTCTCATATACTTAACGCATTAAGCTTCATCTTGTCTCATGGTTAGTAGTTACCAAAGGCTGTCCCTACTAGCATTGGCTAACATAGCCTAATACAACTCAATGGACTGTGCTGATTCAGGTCTATGAATCCTGAAGCATGATGTTGAGAGAAGGGAACTAGGGTTTAGGAATGTACAGGTCGAGGAGGCCCTTTAGTGACCGTAAAGATCAATAAATTAACTGCACTGGATTATAGCACGCATGGCTCAAAACATATGAAAAAAGTAGCGGCCTGTAGTTCGGAAAATATAGTAGAAATAGCGACCAAGCCTCTAGGTGGCGACACATTTGGGCTCGTTGATGTTAATAGTGTCTGTTGAGTGAAATAAACCATTTTGTGCCTCCCAGAGGGGGACTCGTAATATGTGGAGACCAGACATTGACATAAACTTTGTCCTAATTCTCACAGTCTCAGTTGGTGACAACAATTTAATTAAATAAATTAACGCCAATTAATCGGAGGGCCCAATAATTCAGAAATAAAATCATTAGGGGGAAAAAATGAATTTTCATGGGCTCTTATCCTGTATCCTTGGATACTCAGGTCCACTTTTCCCCCTACTACCACGCCTGTGCTGCCATGGCTCAACTCTCTAAACCGTGGCGTTATTAACATCATCAGGCGGCGCGTAGCGTACTGCCGTAAAGCCAAACCCAGTCAGTACATCCGGAGAAGAGGTCCGCGGGTAAAAAGTTCTCTCCATTATGTCACTTGTATCAATTCTTACTTCTATTCTGTTCTCTCAGTTACTTGTGCCAGGCCATGAGCATGTTGGGGTTCAGTGACACGGTACCAGAAGTCTCGGTTCTGTACCAACCCAGGGCCAGTTTCACGGTTCGGTTCATTCTCCGTACAGTCAGGGAACAAAGTCAAACAAATAGTTTTTCTGCTTTGATCCAGAAAGAGTGCAGAATGCTGAATCTATAAGGAATTAGTTATGGAGCGGCAGAAGAAGAATATTTCTCACCACCATGACCCAATGGACCAGGAGGAAGTTCTGACTGTGTTCAGGCCACAGCAGCTGAACTGTTCATGTTTAAAACATGTTGATCTGCTGGATGTGTGATTCAGCTTTTATTGGACTGATTATTATCGGTACCGGGTCGTCAGAACTGTAACTTCAGTGCCTTAGGATGACATCTGTTGTTAACTGGTGTTATAGAAATAAACTGAATTTAATCAAAAATATTCTGTGGCATAAACACAAAGGCCATTTTCCAGTGTTGTACTCTGAGTATTAAGTATTCTGTTTGAGGTATTTTTACAGTAACATTCTGGAAACCACAGCTGCCAGTAATTTACTAAAGTATTAAACTATTTATTATATTATCATAATATGTTTTACAGTTTGATTGGATCTAACTGTCTGAGACTGTAATCAATTTAACGGTTGGTCAAATTAATCACTATGAACATTTTTACAGTACTTATTTTAATTAACAATAATCTACAGTAAAACTTCTTTTACAGTGAAATGTATGGTTATTAAAATGTCATATTTTGCTTTCTACATTTACAACTTATTTTTCACTCTGAAGTTCTGCCAGTAATGCAACATGAATTCCACATTTTTCTTTTTCCTACCGATATATCAGATATATTCTTTACTTCTTTGAAAATAAACTGCCCCTCTTATTAATGAACTACCTCTAAACACAATGTTTCTGAATAATAATTGATTTGAATATAGTTTTGTCAATTTTTTAGGTGATTAATCGGAATCAGGACGAGGCGTAGTGCCCAAAAGTTTTACTCAAATAAGATACAGTATCCAAGACATTATTCTAGTCAGATTAATATTCAGTCATTTAGAAGCTTGCACATAAAACTAAGCGATCCCCTCTGAACAGTAGAGCTGTTACTGACAGATTAATGGGTTAACTTTCTCTGTCTGAATGTATTTACTGTTAATAGTTTGCACTGATAGAGATATAATGATCTGCACCACACCTTTAAAGTCTTTCACATTCTCTGTGAATTCTCTCTGCTTATCTGCATATTTCCACCTCAGGTAATTTGCTCAAAGATGAAATTCCCCTCATGATATGAACACTTGTGCAGAACCTGACATCCTGCAGCTCCTTTGCCACCGGTGCTGCTCTGCTAATTGGACAGAAAGTGACGTCTGCAAGCATCCTGGCTGGATTCTCCTCCGTCTGTGGTGGAGTTTCCTCCGCTCCCTGGATCACAAACTGTTTTCAGCACATCCAAAAGTTCAGCAGGAGGACTTCTGACTTGCAGGTTTGAGTAAAAGACCCTCCTGCTCACTTTTAAGGCCATCCCTAACCTCCCCCCTCCATACCTAACAGATCTGCTCCACCCATCTCTCTGTACCCTCCATCCGCCTCAGCACCATGAGGAGTAGAGCCTCCTGCTGCTCCCTAACTCTGGATTTGTCTTCCCGCTTCCGTCAGGAACATTAACTCGCTTACAGAATTCAAAATGAAACTGAAAACTGACCTGTTCAAAATGTCCTACCTATCCTGAGTCCTACAGTGTCCCGTTTATTTTGGACCGTGTTTTATCTACGTTATATTTATTGATTTATTTCTCTTGTGTACAGAAAGGTGTTTTAAAATAAAGTCTTTAATATTCTTTTTAACACTCATCAGAACTCTTGCTGCAGCATTTTGGATCAACTGAAGGATTTTAATTGCATTTTGTGGACTTCCTGATAATAAAGAATTACATTAGTCCAGCCTTGAAGTAACAAATGCATGGACTAGTTTCTCTGCATCACTCCTGGACAGGATGTTTCTAATTTTAGCAATTTGGTTCTAAAGTTCTCTCTGATACTGCCTCAGTTGCTGAGAGAGAGAGTTAGTCATGTTCGGGAGAATGCCAATGATTTTATTCTTTATAGAATTTATTTTATTTATGAAGAATCCCATAAAGTCATAATTACTGAGAGAAGGGAGAATATTTGGATCAATAGATCTATGACCCTGTGTAAGTTTGGTAACTGTACTAAAAAGAAACCTAGGATTGTCTTTATTTCCCTCTATTAATGATGATAATTATGCTGTTCTAGTTTGTCGAAGGGCGTTTTTATAAAGTAGTAAACTATTTTTCCAAGTTAGAAAGAAATCATTTAAGTGTGTAGAGCGCCATTTTCTTTGCTTTAAAGTACGTAACTCTGCACTAAACCAGGCAGCCAGCCTCCTATGGCTGATTACCTTCTTTTTAAGGGGGCTACACTGTCTAGTGCCAAACGCAGTGAGGAAGTAATACTTTGAACCAGACCATCAATATCTGAAGGGTTAGAGTTGGGATTACTGCCATCCACTGTGGTATTCTGAGACACATACGGAAACAAGAATGGAACAGATTATTTAAAACTTGTTACAGATTGTCTGATAAAGTTCTACTGTAATGAAATGTTCTTTCAGATTTTGGAACGTTGAGTAAAGTAAATTCAAAGGTTATCAAAAAATGGTCAGATAGGACTGGGTTATGTGGGAGGACTATTAGTTCATCACACTCAATGCCGTATATAAATCCATCCAGACTGAGCATTAATTACTGGAAGCTGCCTTTCAGTAGCTGATCTAGTGTTTCAGGAGGATGGCTTTATTAACACAATCTAGCCTTGGTAACTAAGATAACTACTGTAGCGTCACAATTCTCAGCTAGAATTCAGCCAGCAGTGCAAAATGGAAATGTTCTTTATTGGGACTGATGAGGAAATCAGACTTTGACTTAAGTGGATTTATTTATGGCATAATCCCCAAATGTAAATGAAAAAATACAAAAGTCTGCAGCCTCTCATTCATCATTTCCGCTGTTTATAATAATTACCATGTGTCAGAGTTAATGCAGTAATGATTTACTGGTTCAAAAGCTGAGTCATATATCAATCCTGTTAAAAGTGCAGTAAATTCACTTCTTATGGATTGCTTTTCTAAATGTACCAAGAGCTTAAACACTGCAAGCATACAGCAAATGACTTCCGCTGAGATTTCAGAGGGATTAGCATAACACGTAAACACATCCATCAGAGTCCTGTTAGGAGGCCTCAAGTGACCCGAAAGGGCCACCAGCACCGATAGTCAAACGTTCTAGTTTTCCTCAGAGAGGCCCACAACCCAACAGCACTCTGTGCAAACTCAGCATTCAGCAGCAGTTTTCACTTTTAGTTTGGGATACATGAAGGTTTCCACTAAATTACTGCGTCAGTTCATCATTCAAATCGTCCTAAAGAGATGCAAATTGTTCTTTCCATAAAGCAGAATGAGACTCTGGCAATGCAGCGTTCACCGATGGCGTCAGCAGAACCTGTATCTGGTCACACATGCTTTGTTCTGATTCTCTGATGGATACTTCATAATCATAATGCAGTTCAGTATTTGCACATTTTCTAATGTGACTCCAAGTTTTTCAGCAGAAATGCTGCTGAGTTACAGATTTCTTCTTAGCACATTGTCTTACATCCAATATAGGAATAAAGGGCAGCTTAGGAAGCTGGGGTATGTAGGTACGTCACGACTTCACCTGATATTAGATGCTGTTGGACTTCTCTTGTTATTGTAAAGACGCTTTGCCGCTAGTCAGAAACAATCCCACTGATTGGCCAACAGTCATCATAAGGTAATAATAAGGTGCTTTACATGATTCAGCGGGAGGGAAACAAACAAAGCACATTATAAAAACAGCAAACTAGGAAAAGTATGAGACAAATATGTGTCTATATACAGTATATATATGTATATATATATATAATAAAATAAAAAGTACATAAAAACATGACATGGAAGCATAACTAAGTGTAAAAACGGAAACTAAGAATCAAGCTTAACATATCAAATTATATTAGAACATAACTCAAAGGAGCTCTTAACAGTTTTTATCTTTGCTTTAAAGCAGCTCAGTGTTTCAGCAGCTCTGCAGTCATCAGGAAGTTTGTTCCAGATTTATGGAGCATAGAAACTATAAGCTGCTTCTCCATGTTTGGTTCTGGTTCTGGAACTGGTTCTGATCAGTAAACTAGATCTGGAGGACCTGATTGGTCTGGATGGTTTGTACCGTGATAGCAGATCTCTAATGTACTCTGGTCCTAAACCGTTCAATGATTTATAAACTAGTAGGAGTATTTAGAAGTTTATTCTCTGAGCTACAAGGAGCCAGAGGAAGGACTTTAGAACTGGGGTGATGTGTTCTGCTTTCCTGGTTCTAGTGAGAACTCGAGTAGCAGCGTTCTGGAGCAGCTGCAGGTTTCTGATTGCTTTTTTAGGTAGACCTGTGAGGACGCTGTTGCAGTAATCGATCCGACTAAAGAAGAACGATCCTTCTGTGACATCAGTCCTTTAATCCTAGAAATGTTCCTCAGCTGATAGAAAGTTGACCTTGTTATTGCCTTAATGTGACCCTGGAGGTTCAGGTCTGAGTCCATTATTACACCTAGATTATGGGCCTGAGGAGTGCGATATTAATTTTATGTATAAATCTACCTCAGCATGGTCCCGCCTCTCTCGTCTCTGATTAGCTAGTCTGGTTGATTTATTACTAATCCTAACTTTAGAGTACAATTGTCTAAACCTAACGTTACTATTTTCCTAATCCTAATATTCGAGGACCAATGCCTAAAACTAACGTGACTCATCTATTTATTTCAACATTTAAGAGCATATTTAATATCTCATGAAAATCTGTCACTTTAATATCTAACTTGTTGATTAGTTCAGATAATGAAAGCTGCTTTAAACGTTAAACGGTTCCGTTTGATGCTTTTTATCTGAGGATAAATTTCCATTCTTTTTCTCATGTGTTTAATTTGGCCCACTGACAATCTTTGTTTAATATTAATCTTACAGTAAAATTTGATGGTTGATTCTCTGAATTCTGTTCACTTTGTGTCCCACTGGTTTCCCGCCAAGATTTCCATTTAAACTAAATCACAAAATACATTTTAAAACAAGAAATAAAAGGATCTATGCTCCTTTTTGTTACGACACAAACATTCTAACAAACATATGAGCAGAGGTCAGCCAGATAAGTACGACACCATTTATCAAAACTCCTATTTCAGTGAATTAAATATAAATAATATAATATAGACAATAACCAGCATTTTTTTCCTGTCTTATTTAGACTAAATTTTTAAATAATTGAAAGGAAAAAAAAAGAAAAAAGAAATTAACTATGAATGAAATAGCACAATTTAATCAAGTCCCTCAGTATTTTTCAAACTGTAACAATATAATAATCTCCCCTTTTAAAAAAAATGTTCAGTTAAACTTTCTCAGCACCCAGGAAGTGACATCATTCTAGTGTTTCCTGCTATTTGCACACTTTCTGACATATATTTTTTTTTTATCATGAATCCGACATAACAAGCTCAACCTCTGAACTCTGTTACATGCAAAAATGATATTTATGGTTGTTTTTTAAGAACATATTAATTTCTCATGCTATATGCTGTTCTACACAGGAGCTAATGTGGACTTAATGGCTACTTTTAGCACCAAACTCAGAGAATGGCTCAGGTATAATTTGGATTAATCTTGGTTGCAGGGAGATTTAGATTTAACCACATATTTGCCTCCATAATTCTTGATGATGATGGTTTTGGTTCTCGGCGTTCCACAGAAAAGACCCAGCTTGTGTCCCGATCAGCTGCAACGCTGCTTATCATTCAGCGGTCTGATTACTCAAGTGTTTACGAGTCAGGCCTGATTCCTGAAGCAGCCATCGTACTCATACACACATATCCATATTAATTACCACTTCATCAAAATCAGCTTTCTGATCAGCAGCGGTGTGAGCTGTGCCCAGCACACATGCCCACACACAGCAGCTCAGCGTCAGTAAACAGCCAGCAGTCTGAATATGGATTATTCAAATACCCAGAGCAAAGTGTGAACTCATAATGGAGGTCATGTGACCTCGTTCCCCAATCAGAAGCTGACGTGTTGCTTCTACAAACCAGTTAGATTCCACCGCCTGCAGGGAACTGCTGAAACATTGCAGAGCTTTTCAGACAGATCGCAGTGATTTAAACTCTGACTGGACAAGCAAACATGAGCTGTAAAATGGAAGGATCACGATTAACATTTTTACACAAATTAAATGTCAAAATACATTTGTTTATTGTAATGTCAGAGATTCACTAGAGGGTGCAGTGTTTCCCCTAAATAGGCGTTATCGTGGCGCTCCGCCACCGCTGAATATCCAGCGCCACGCCTACAAAATGCCGACCTGTAGGCCAATGAAAATCTACGTACGCTGGTACGACTCGCGCCTCTACACTAAAAAAACAGCTGCAGACGTGTGAGTTCTGTGCTAAATGTGCCGTACTAATGTCTGACAACACGGGTCTACTGATCGTTATAACTGCCCCCCCTCCTCCATACGTCCTCCTATTGTCTGCCTCCGTCGCTCCTCCATCCTCCACCGCTCCACCTGGCCTAATGCCCTGTCCACAGGTAGCCAGTATCTCACAAATCAGAGATATTTTTCTACGGTTTGGTCTGTCATCCACACGTAAACGCAGATTTTTGGCACCAAAAATGAATCTTTTTAAAAACTCCGGGCTAAGTGGAGATCTGTGTTTTCTCCGTTTTCAGTATCTGCGCATGGAAGGAAGAAAACTGAGTTTTAAGAACCGTAACGTCACTATCTGCGACAAAAAATGCTCAAACATCATACATGTGACCTGAGTTAAATCTCTAAAACAAAAAATTATTATTAAAGATCGTGACCAGTACAGTACAAAATGTTTGTGCTCTTTATTTAAACTGTTGTTATTAAAAATGTAAGTTTTATAGTCTAGAGTTCATAGAAGAAAGGTAGAAATTGTGTATTTTTTTATTTGCATTAAGGTATAGCTTAACAGTGCTCCATTTATGATTAGCAGTTCCAATTTTCATCAGTGCACCTTTTTTTATTTGAACTATATGAAAATATGTTTCAGAAGGAAATCATTTCATTCAAATTCAAAACCGAATCCCTACTGGAATTCATTTCTCCAAGAAAAGACTGAACAGAATGCATTCCCAGCATTTATATGCACAGATCCTTTTCTTTAAACCTGCAGGACATGGAAGAAGACTTTGGAGTGAAGCTGAAGAAAACTTTTGGACCTACTGTCACTTTAACTTCAGCTCTTCTCGTCTGTAACAGGAAAACAATAACAACCATTTCATCACCAGAGTGGACATTCAGGGTATTTTCAAGTGTGATATCAGCTGGCTACCCTGTAATTAACGATTGAGAATACATTTTATTTAAAAAAAAAAAAAACAGTTGTTATAAACAGAGTGCAGAAATGATGAAAAACAATATTCCATATGTAAGCAGCATGTGCTCCTTTTGATCAGGACTATACCTTGGCCTCTTGTGTAGTCATCCCACCAACAGTAACTGGGACAAAATTAGGCAATCCCACTTGTGGACTGCAGTGCCTGCTTTTAGACTGGTGTCCTTTACTTTTAATGTGTCGCTGCACATCTGCTACACCTTGATGGGCACAGGAGTTCTCCAGTAGTAGGAGCTGGTGGTGCCAACAGTTATGAATGGCCATTTTGCTGTCCGTTCACTTTTGTTACATCCCTTTTTTTCATAGTCACTTCTCTCACTTCCTCTGTCTCTCCTTCTGTCACTCTTGCTTTCTCTTCCACTGCCTTCACTGTCACCATCTCCGCTAATGTTTCCCTTGCTGTCTCAATCACTGCCTGTTCCAATGGCACCTCATCTGACCTGGAAACCTTTTTGGGTGGCTGAGCCTTTTCCGCCCAGAACGACAGAATACTCTTTTTTTTGTTTCCTTCCTGACATCTTTAGATCTGAATAAACGACACAAACGGTTAAAAAAAAAAAAAATAGGCACACATTCACCCATTTCGGCTCAATATATTTTTTTTCAGCTAGTATTGCTGTCTAAGAAAGCTATAGTAGCTAAAAGAACAAAATAAAGTAACATATTACCTGATGACGTCAGGTCTGTCTTCGTCAAGCTTCGTCAGCCAGCGACAACACTGCCTATTTTGGACCCGGCTAGCAACAAGACATTCTGTTTTCTGATTGCTTTAGAAATTCTATGTTCTGATTTGCTAACTCAAGACAGCTGTACGATGAGCTGTACAAGCGTGGTGGGCATTGACTGTTCATAGTAACGCGGCGAAGTTAATCATTTATCAGCGTGAGAAATGGCATGTGTGGCGTGGGAAGTCGGTGAAACGCGTGTGTCTCGCGCTCATTGCGTCAGACTTGAGACAATTATTGATAGTTACGTGAACCAAAAATTAATGCAGATGGAAGTGTTTGGATAAACTTTTAAATACGGACAGCCTTCATATCGTTGCTGTGACATAATTCACCTACAAATGCAGCCCCTGAATTTAAACACTCCCATACCGACCAGCAAGCAGAAATATTTAAATCAGCCGGGAACAAATGATGGTGGATATGAGAACTGAGCTTCTGAAGATTTACTAAAATTTTTATTTCGTTTTATTTTAAGCACACAGTGACAAAGTTTACAGTTTCTAAAACATGAGACAATAATTGAAAGAACGCTGATGATCAAACAAAGAAAAATTCACAGAAAACGAGCGGGATGAAAATCTTAATACAATAGTTTGCTTCCTTTAACTTTATCCACTTTTTTATTAAACACAACCACATCTTTTGTCATACAATTACACAATATGCTAGAAAACAATATTCTGGCTGAACCAACTCATTTTCTTTCATTTTTATAACGTTCAAAAGGCAAGTTTATTTGTAGAGCACAATTCATACACAAGGCAATTCAAAGTGCTTCACAGTTGCATAAATTAAGAAAACAGATAAACAGAAAAAAAAAACATCAACCTAAAAATAATTAATTACAATAAAAAGCAAGAGTGCAGATAAAATACTTTCATTTGTCATAAGCACGGCTAACAAGAACTGTTTTTAGCCTGGATTTAAACATTGTTAGAGTTGAGGCTTGTCTCACATCCTCATGAAGACTGTTCCAGATTTTATCTGTTCCCTGAAACTGAAATGCAGCCTCACCGTTTTTATTGTTGACTCTGGGAACCACCAGGAGACCCCTCCCTGAAGTTCTCAGGGCCCGAGATGGTTCCTATGTCTCTAACATGTCAGAGATGTACTTTGGTGCCAAACCATGAAAAGACTTGTACACAAGCAGAGCTGTTTTAAATTCTATTCTCTGAGCGACAGGAAGCCAGTGCAGAGAAAGGAGCACTGGACTAATATGGTCGTATTTCCTGGTTCATGTCAGGACTCCAGCAGCAGCGTCTGGATGTACTGCAGCTGTCTAACAGCTCGTTTAGAGAGGCTAGTGAGCAGGCCGTTACAGTAGTCTAACCTGCTGGAGACAAATGCATGGATAAGTCTCTCTAAGTCTGGTTTCAACACTGACGCAATGTTTTTCAGATGGTAAAAAGCTGTTGATGTTATTGCTTTGATGTGGCTGTTTAAGTTCAGGTCCGAGTTCAATGATTACCCCTAGATTTCTAACCTGATTTTTTGGTTGAAAACAGAGAGATTCAAGATGACTGATAACACTTTCTCATTGTGTCTGTGGGCCAAAAACAATGATCTCAGTTTTGTCTGACTTTAATCATTCTTTATATCTTTTCCTGAATTGTTTTATATTTGGACATTCTTTGATCTTCTTATTTCAGTTATTCCACATTTTCACTCCTTTAATAGATGCATAAAAACGCTTTATCCTGCTGTGTACCGTTGGTAGTATCAAACACGACCCTCCTTCCGTCTCAGCAGATAAATTATAATGCTTTCCCCTATGTCGAATGAACCAGATCTTTAAATATTAGTAATTTGGACTCCAAAAAAATTATATTACGTTCCCTAGAACCCGCCCCGTGGATGACCCTTAAAGCTCTCTTCTGTTAAATGACAAGTGGCTGAACTATTGTCTAATTGTTTCCCCACAATTCTGCACAATAAGTGAAATAAGGCAAGACTAATGAACAATATAGCATATGTAAAGATTTCTGATTTAAAACTAGCCTTGCTTTACTAATTATTGCTACCCTTCTTAAAGCTTGCTATTAATATGACTAATGGTTCAGTTTATTCTCATTTTATTTCCTTGACATTTCCAATATTCCCTCCATCCAGCTTAATTTCAATTTGCAAATTACTTCGACCATTTTCAAACATCATGAATTTTTTTCCCTTTAAATTTAGTGATAATTTGTTTGTATCAAACCATAATTGATCTGTTGAAAATAAATATGCTAAATACCTATGCAATAATCTTATAATAAAACAACATCAACCAACTGGTAGTAATGATTAAGAGTTCAACACCAGTTTTAAAATAACTTCTTATCTTAATCAAAGTTATTGATTTTTACTGAAATAAGGAGGAAATTTATAAGCAACGCAAAAGAAAAGACGTATTTGAACGCAGCACTGCCATCAGTTGGTGTTTACTATGAAGCCGGCACGTATCTGAGTGTGTGTGTGAGTGTGTGTGTGTGGGGGGGGGTGTCTGTAGGTATGTGTGCGTGTAGGTGTGTGTGTGTGTAGGTGTGTGTGTGTGCGTGTGTGTGGGTGCGCGCTCACCACGTTTACTCACCATTTATTTCCCCGTCTAGCGGATCATTCACTCATTCATCGCCTCCATCCTCTAACGGTTCATCTGTGGTTTTATCGTTTATCAGATTATTTTTCTGATTTATGTGAGTCGATCTCTACTATGCGTATTATTGCACATTATTTGGTGTCTGAACAATGAAGATAGGCAGTTAGAAGTGATTAATAACTATTTGTGGGTGGTTGTGATCCTCAGACTGTTTGTTGGATGAAATATGATCCAAATGCAGTAGAATGAGATGGTAAGATGTTTTAATGAGGATAAAGACCTACAAACAATAAGCAGGAGGGCAAAATCACAGGGACTGAACAGCGATTAATGACAAACGGATGCAGACAAGGAAGCAAAATGACCGGAAGACGGACGGAAAACAGGAAATGTAACGAGGGAAAAAGAAGAAGAAACTTGTGAAGTGACTAAAGAGAAGATATCCAAGACGGGATGTAAGAGGAACTCCAAGGAACGCTGGAGAAACAAGAGAAATGAATTAGCAAAGAATGCTCAATAAGGAAACACAATTAAACCCAAAAACAATAAAAAAATGAAAACATCCAAGAGGGGAAAAGGACAATATGGAAACAAGGAAGTGCCAAAATCAAAACAGTAAGAAGTAAAACATAACATAAAAAGATGAAAAATGAAATATGACTAATGTTGATGAAAAACTTCATAACCATAAACCCCATGGATACCAGGGATCTCATATTATCATAACCAATAATTTGTTTCAGAATTATTGTTTCATTCCTGCGTGTTTTTCTGTTCCTGCTGTTTGTCATTGACCTCTGTTTCCTCTTCTTCTTCTTCAGTGTTCGTTTAACCCCCCCCCCCCCCGGTTAGAGGTTAGCTAAGGGTTAGTTAATCTGATTTAGTTAGGATTAGGGGTTAGCTAAGGGTTAGTTAATCTGATTTAGTTAGGATTAGGGGTTAGCTAAGGGTTAGTTAAACTGATTTAGTTAGGTTAAGGGTTAGGTAAGGGTTAGTAACCTGATTTAGTTAGGTTGGGGGTTAGCTAAGGGTTAGTTAACCTGATTTAGTTAGGGTTAGCGGTTAGCTAAGGGTTACTTAACCTGATTTAGTTAAGTTAGGGGTTAGCTATGGGTTAGTTAACATGATTTAGTTAGGATTATGGGTTAGCTAACGGTCAGTTAACCTGATTTAGTTAAGTTAGGGGTTAGCTAAGGGTTAGTTAACCTGATTTAGTTAGGGTTAGCGGTTAGCTAAGGGTTACTTAACCTGATTTAGTTAGGGTTAGCGGTTAGCTAAGGGTTACTTAACCTGATTTAGTTAAGTTAGGGGTTAGCTATGGGTTAGTTAACATGATTTAGTTAGGATTATGGGTTAGCTAACGGTCAGTTAACCTGATTTAGTTAAGTTAGGGGTTAGCTAAGGGTTAGTTAACCTGATTTAGTTAGGGTTAGCGGTTAGCTAAGGGTTACTTAACCTGATTTAGTTAGGGTTAGCGGTTAGCTAAGGGTTACTTAACCTGATTTAGTTAAGTTAGGGGTTAGCTAAGGGTTACTTAACCTGATTTAGTTAAGTTAGGGGTTAGCTAAGGGTTAGTTAACCTGATTTAGTTCCTGCATGTCAGATCCTCTGGTTTCCTCCTCACTCTGCTTCATCCGGTTTGTTCTGCTCATCTAACCCTTTATTCTCCAAATCAAACAATCTGTTTCTTGAAATGTTGGAATCGCCCTCATCGTTCATTTAACATAAAAAGCCAACATTTAAAAGCAGGATTGTGTACTTAATAAAGCTCTACCGTAAAACCAACCAAATAATAACTCTCTTTAGTTTTATCCTGTTTGTCCAGATTTTGATGAGAGTTTGTGTTCTCCTCTTTTTGCTCTCACTGTGCCGCTTTTTATCCACTGTGTGATTCCTCCATTAAGCCTCCCGTCTAATGTGTGTGTGTGTTGGCTGTGCTGGATGCTGATTGGTCCTCAGAGAGCGCTCCATCACTGCATCTGCTGGCAATTAGCACAATTAGCACCGGACCTGTCGGCAGGACAGAGACTGATATCAGCACAACACACACACAAAGAGGATAAAATAACCTCAATTCTTGCAGCTTTTAACGTGTTTTTATATTTCCTCTCGTTTTAATAGCATTAACTTTAATCATCCATCTTGTAAAAGTAAAAATGAATTAAGATCTTAGAACACAACTATGTTGTTTTAGTGTTTTTTGTGGGCTAAAAGATGAATGCAGATTATATGTATAAAGAAATAAGAGGAAATAATCTGAATAAATTAAAACTAGAAAACAAAACAAAATCTTCTTATAGATTCTGACCTAAAACATGACTCAGAAAAATGTTAAAAAGATATCAGGTCAAACCGGCTAAAATATTGGAGATTAAATCATTTAATAAAATGAAGACAGAAAATGAACAGATGGGAACCTAAACAAAACCAGAAAAACTGCAAAACTAATTTCTTTAAATCAAGAAATGTTCTGCATTTCTAATGAAGTTTTTTCATTAATTTTTCCCGTTTTCCACAAATTCATGATTTTTGTTCGTTTCTAACTATTTGCTCCTTTTGTTTGTTTCTGTTTCACTAATTAGGTGGGTTCTCAGAGTTCACAGCATTAAGCAAAAGAAGAAATATAGCAACACAATAATGAATACTACTGTATAACACATAAATATGATGCAAAAACCGTTTTATTGGTGTTGGAAAAGTATGGCTGTTTAAACTGAAGCCTGATTCTCTTTGCAGCTCATTTAGTCTGTTAGAAATCCATCGTTAAACATCTGGAAGAGATATTCCATAAGAATTATACCAATATTACAGCTTAAACAATAAACTCTGCAATTATTTTATAATCCTTTCTGTGTAAAATCGAGTCTGCAAAGAAACGGTAAAAAGAATTTATTAAACAGGATAAATAATACAGGTGAAACTCAAGAAATCAGAATATTGTGCAAAAGTTGATTTATTTCAGGAATTCAGCTTAAACGGTGAAAGTAATTTATAGACTCATTACATGTAAAACGAGATATTAAGATCCTTTATTTGTTATATTTTTGATAAGTTAGGTAACATGATCATTTGTCAGGGATTTTCATGTTTATGTGTATTATTGTCATTTTCTGGTGTGTCATATTTCAGTGAAATGTTTCAATACTGAGTGAAAACGTTTTAGTTTTATCAAGGTTTTAGATTAAGTTTTTATCTTTTAACTTCTGCAGGGATAGAAAATCAGACCTAGAGCTATGTCACAGATCTGTGGGTTTATTCAATGTTTTGTAGAAAAATAAAATAAATTATGTATTGATGAGCACAATAAAAACACAAAGTGGTAAAAGGAATCGTGTCAAAGATCTGTTTTTGTGTCTTGAGCATTAAAGTTGCATCTCAACGCCTTTATTTGATTCTCTGTGTCAGATTCTTTCAGCATCCATTCTTCTGTTCTTTTAAAACTTCCTGGTCTTTGCTGATGTCCAACGAACTCTGTGGTTATCCACGGTGTCCCCGCCTCAGGTAGGACTTCTGGACAAGGACAGCGGCCCTCACTGACCCTCAGAGGATTCATTAGATACAGAAGATGACCGATTGACTCCATTCGTCTAGCTGACAGTTCATCTCTTCTTGTTTCTTCAACCTGACGGATCTGAGACGTCATTTGTTCTCAGCAACAATCCTCCATCAAACTAGAAAAAGAAAATTATTCACTTAGACAGGCAGGAATGAACTTCTCTAAACTTCTCTACCAGTTTTCCTTTTCTAAAGATCGCTCAGAAAGAGACTCAGAAAAATAAAGAAGTAATTATTGGATTTATAAAGAGTCCTGTCAGATTTAAGTTGTTTGAGTTCTACAAGAATATTTTGAAAATCTACTGAAGCCCTCAGAAACATTTAGTAATTATTACCATGATATTTATTTAAATCAGTATTTTAAAAAGGCTCAATGCTGCCCTCTACTTTCATGGATCATTTTCTATCTATATATTTGAGTAAATACCAGTGTTAAAAGCCCACTTTCTTATAAGTTTGTAGGTTGCATTATTATTATTGGTGTGTTCCCACGCTCCTGAACTCAGCATATATTTCTGACGCTCTTTAAACGCCCCACAGGTGCAGTTCTGCCTCCGTCTTTTTCTCCTCATCCTCTGCAGGAGCTAAAGAGGAATTTTGGCTTTATCGTTGCCTGTAAATGAGCAGAAGGTGAGTTTCTATGCCTGGTTAAAACATGACATCACACACCCAAGCCCCGCCCCCCAGCTTCTCCTCATCCTGTTTGAATACTATTTTTTACTTCATGCTTCTCCAGTTTGTCAGATTCAAAGTTTCCATGTAATAAGTAGAAAAATGTTTAGCAGCATTTTATTGGAATGAACAGCGCCTCTCTCCCTGTTTATCTCTTTTTTTGTGTGTGTGCAAATCTTATGTCAGAAACCAGAGAAAATGCTGCAAAGTAAATGTTTTTGTGAATGAAGAGCACTTTTTCGCATTAAGTGAATGTTACATTTGGTTTTATATTTTTGGGGTATTTTCTTTCCTTTATTCATATGATTTGGTTGCACAACATTTACCCTCTTGTTAAATGTAACCTCTAACATAAGAATTTACTAATACTACAACTTTATTTGGGATTTTGTTTTTACAGTTAAAATGTGTTCAAATGAAGAAATGTGTTTATTTCATGGAAATACATAAATTAATAAATGATTAATAAATGTCAAATGTCTAAACAAATTAAATAATGTGTAAATAATCGATAATCGAATCAAATCAACATTTAATCGAATTGAAAAATTATTCATTAGATTAATCGATTACAAAAATAAAAGTGCCCAGCCCTACTGCAGAGGTTTGAATTATTGCGCAATCACCATAAAAAATAACTAGGCTGTATTTTCGTAAAAATCAGCGTGATTCCTCAGCCAATATAGCCGATCTGTGATAACTGAAAAATGTGAAAATAGCAGCCCATCCCATCTGTAGGCCGGGACACCCGAATAATTATATATACTATATATATTGATTTTTTTTTATTCTGAATTGAATATTGTTCGGTTTGTTCATGTGAAGTGGATGAAAAGAGATATGATGATGCTAATATAGGCATATAGTCCAATTTAAAAATATAATTGATAATACAGAAATAATAACAAAAAGATTTCCATGTAAATATTGTAATAAAGGAGCAGTCATGTTGGGTTACAAAGCCACCTATGATTAGGCATCATTTTATTAATTTTCAGCAGAAATAAATGGTAAAAACTACAAACTGTTGCTCTGAATTCTTTGCTTCCCTTTTCTGATAATCCTGAACACAACACTGTTTCATCTTTAGGTGTGATGGCCCAGATTTGTGGATGTTACGTTCAGACAGATTGGCAGCTAACAATAAAGAAATGAAGATAACTTTAAGGTTCCCGTCTGATTCTTAGTGAGGTTTATGTGCGTTCAGTCAGGGTTTTACATCAGGACACAAACAACTGATCTAGAGAACAAAATGAAAGTTTTCCTCATTTACATCAGGATAATTATCAAAGACTAGTCCAGATTTTCTGTTGGTGCCGTTCCAGAAACATTTAGCTCAATAACTCAGACTAACAGTAATAAATGAGGAGAAGCAGCGTTTAAATCTATTTTCTTTTCTGAAAGTCCAAAGGTGAATGGTTCTAATCTCACTGAAACCTTCAGGGACACAACCAAACTGTGTCAATGGTTTTATTGCTTTACACGCCTCATAAAAGTTGGTTTAATCTCATTTGCACCAATGAAATTATAAATCCTGGAAATCAGAAGCTGTGAGAGCAGCTGGCACAGTGAACTTTGAACTCTGCAGTGGAACGAGGGATGAAGCTGCCGCGTTTAAGAGAAAGCGTTCGCATGAAATAAACCCGTAAACAGTTCTTCTCCCTCTGAGCTGCTTCTCTAACCGTCGCCATCAGACCAAACTCATCAGAAGGTGAGTTTATTCACTGAATCAGTCAGAGCTGAGTGTAACGCTGGGAGAAGGTGGAGTCATCCCATGGCTTTGGAGAGCCTGTATGAGGACCTCCTACCTGAGAGCGACCAGAAGACCTCAGCAAGTCTCTGCGAGAGACTTCCGACTCTTCTGTCTGGACCATCAGCAGCCATGTGCGTCGTCTGCAGAGACTCTAAGGAACACGCTTCACACGGCTTCAGCCACATCAACGAGGCCGTGCAGGACCTCAGGGAGACTCTGCTGGGCTTCCTGAAGCCTCTCAGGGAGAAACTGAAGCTCCGGGAGGAAGACAAGAGGAGGTTTGATGAGGCAGCAGAGCACATCGAGGTCCAGGCCAAGCAGACCAGGAAGCACATCGTGGAGCAGTTTAAGAAGCTTCATCAGTTCTTAGCAGAGGAAGAGGAGGCCAGGCTGGCTACACTGAGGGAGGAAGAGGAGAAGAAGAGTGGGATGATGAAGGAGAAGATGGAGGCTCTGAGCAGAGAGATAGCAGCTCTTTCAGACACAGTCAGAGCCACAGAGGAGGAGCTGAGAGCTGAAGACGTCTCATTCCTGCACAACTACAAGGCTGCAGTGGAAAGAGTCCAGCGCTGCCCCCTGCTGGAGGATCCACAGCTGCCCTCAGGAGCTCTGATAGACCAGGCCAAACATTTGGGCAACCTGGCCTTCAACATCTGGAGCAACATGAAGAACATGGTGTCCTACACTCCTCTCATCCTAGACCCAAACACTGCTGGTTCAGAACTCTTCCTGTCTGCATATCTGACCAGCGTGAGACCAGAGGACAAACAGCAGCTTCCCGATAATCCAGAGAGGTTCAATTTCTACAACTCTGTCCTGAGTTCTACAAGGTTTTAGTTCTGGGAGTCCCAGCTGGGACGTGGAGGTAGGAGACAGCTCCCAGTGGAGGAAGGGCAACGTGAGCGCCGGACTCTGGCTCCTATTTCTCTGTAAAGGAAAATACACGGCGTGGTCTTCAGCCGCTCCGTCCGCTGAGCTCAGCATCCAGGGGAAACCCAGGAGGGTCAGAGTTCAGCTGGACTGGAAGAGAGGGAGGCTGAGTTTCTCTGATCTGGACACAAACAGCTACATTCACGTCTTCAGACACACCTTCACACAAAAGTTGTTTCCAATTATTAATCCAAAATTAAGCTTGTACCCATGAAGATCTCAGTGTCCAAATGGAAACTCTGATTGATTCAGACAAAATACCAAACAGATAGAAGCTTCACAGCCTGATGTTCGTCCCCCTTTGTGCCCTGGGGCGTTCCTCAAGGCCCAGTTTTAGGCCCCCTACTTTTTTCAATCTTTATCCTTTCTCTGGGTAAGATATTTGTAAAACATTGTGTGAACCACCACTTCTAAGCCAATTACGGTCAAAATCCTATTCATGGACTGTTTTTCAGAGGTAAAAAAACTGTCTTGCTACCAGTTTGCTACTTTTAAATGATGATAAAACAGATGAGATTCTCTTCTCACCAAAAAACCATCGTCCTTTAGCTGCTGATCTCTCTCTGCTTTCTCATTCAGTCTCTAATCTTGTTATGATTCTTGGAATGAAATATGACTCTGAGCGGACTTATTACCACAAAGAAACACAAAGTTAAATCCTTTTTTTCAGCTCTGTTGGTTAACACAGCTAAAACACATCCTCAGAAGACCTGATTTAGAATCAGTCCTTCATGCTTTCATGGCCTCTATATTAGATTATGCTAATTCTCTTACTTTTGGGGGTTAACAAATCTTGATTTCTGACTAATAAAGACAGACGTAGACATATCAAACCCATTCTGGCTGCTTTACTCTGGATTTCTAATCACTTTCAGTTCAGAGTTTTAATTCTCGGCTACAAAGCCCTTGATGAAATAGCTCCTTCTTACCCCTCTGAGCTGCTCATCCCTCACGTCCCCTTCTCTAACCAAGGTTGCAAAGGAACATCTGACATGATAAACTCTGGGGACTATCTGGGAGAAAAGATTAAGTTTGGTTTTTGATAAATTCCCATGCATTCCAGAAAATTCCTGTGAGATCTACAAACAAACTAGCCCAAAAATATTGATCAATTGTTGCTCAACACCCAAGGAATACAATACAATGATTTAGTGTTTTAAAACTAACATTTTTATGAATATATTACTGTAAAATGTGATTGTTCTTCATTAGTTTCCAGTTCATGTGAGCAGATGACACCAAATCTAAAAATGTCTCACATATATGTTACACACGTGGATAGAAAAAGAGACAGGCTCCAGTGTGATGTAATTGAAGGGGTTTTAATCTGTAAACACAGACACATTGTACAGTTCAGCTATTAGCGCTCAACACTTCTGCTGAACCTTCACTAATGAAACTGCAACATCCATCCATCATTGATACGGGTAAATAACTAAAAATGATGAACAATAAACTGGTATTTTCTCTGTGTTGCTCTCAGGATATGTTTTAAACCCAAAATAAAGAATTTTAACTGTAGCCTCTGATTATTGCAACTCTAACAAAAGTCTTTACACTGCATAGGTTCACACTTCAAGCATATACAAAATACAGGCATTAGTTTGTGTACCGATCTTACTAAACCAGCTTTTACAGTGAAACATCCCACACAACACGTCACGCACGCTTCTCTCTAAATTCCGGTTACAGCTGAGCTATTTTTAGCCTCGCGGGCATCGTGGTAAGTATCTTGCCGGTAAGTATATCTGCTAGCCGTAAATATCCAGTCCACACACATATTCACTTAACAGATAAACTCCCCCGTTTATACCATCTTTCCACATGCCCAGTATCTTATATTTAATCCCGAACTCACCTGTAAACACAGACACATTGTACAGTTCAGCTATTAGCGCCACACTTTCTGCTGATCCTTCCACTATGATGACCCCGATAACACGCCCTTTCTACAGTGAGCGTAGCTGCCCGAGGCTTTTGCCTGAATGATTGAGTCTGTTGTTACGTTCTCATGCAATTGACTGCTATGTAATCAATTTCACTGTTAACCATGTTTTTTATTCCGCATAGTACCAACTCCTTAAATTCCAAAATATGAAATTAGGTTATTGCCAATTAAATAAAGCAAAGAAATTAGCAAAGAAATTAAATATGAGGGGGTGTAACAGTTCAATATAATCCAGTGTCCCACACTCTCCCCTCCAAAATAAATGTCGTCCCGACATTCTGTGTGACCCAGAACACTCGTTGTCCTCAACATACGACAGTCACAGGTAACAGGAGTCAGTGTTTTACTTCAAGGATACAGTTCTGCATAAAGTCAGTTTATCAGCATCACGTGTATCTCCCAGTTCCACGTAATGTGTCCATAGCGGATATCATCGTGCACTATGAGTATCTGCTATTATTCTCCGCCACGTAGCGGGAAGCATGTATCCCCACTGATAGGTGAGTACCTCAGACCTGTGCTGTTACTTAGCAGTGACCAAAACTATGTGTTTTGCTTCTACCCGTTGTAAACACGTGCAAAAAAAATCACAAAGTTAGTGTGTCTGGTATCCGCTACAAAAACAAAACATTATCGCAAGCACTATGCCCTGTACTGAACCTGCTTTCACTGCAGTTCAACTTAACTGTAACTGTTAACTTGAAACTAAAATACAGTCTAAACTTTACTAATGTCTTGGGGTTATACTGGGCTGTCCCAGTGAGTCATAAGTGAATGTCATGGTGGGAAGTCTGTTTCTTAAAGGATACTTTCTGGCAACAGCCGATGATGGCCCTGCGTTGGTCTGGTTCTCTGCGTCACTCGACTCTGCAGCCTCCATGTCTGCTGGCTCTGGCCCCCGCCGCTCCGGCTCTGGCCCTCGCTGCTCCGGCTCCACTCTCACCAGCTCTTGCTCCAACCCATCGTCCCCCGCCACGTCCTGATGGTGGTCACTCTGATCTGTCTCCGGATCCGTAACTTGGGTCCCTGACTGTGGTACGAAGTCCTCTGCCTCTGCTCTCAATTGGCTGCTGTGTTGACGATCTCTTTCTGTGGGCTGAGCTTTGATGCTTCTCCAGTTGTCTTCATCCTCTGAGCTGTACTGCTGGTCTTCCTGCCGCTCAAACTGTTCTTGGTGCCTGTCTTTGCAGGTGCTTTTGACCCTCCTTTTTGCCGTTTTTGTCTCAGGTTGGCTTTGCTCAATGGGAAGGAAGTCGCATGGAAGCAGTAGGTTTCTGTGAAGGATTCTTGTTCGACCCGAGCATCCCTCTGGACTCACCTCATAAACCGGACTGTCTTTGTGCTTTCTTTCTTTCACGATGTAGACCTGGTCCTCCCAGAACGACCTCAACTTCCCTGGGCCACCTCTCTCAGAGAAGTTACGGATCAGAACTCTGCATCCTGGGTACAACTCTGCTCCGTAACCCTTCTGATCGTAACGTGCTCGTGCCCGTTCTCTCTCTCCTTGTGCCGTTTTTGATGCCAGACAATAAGCCTCCTCCATCCGTCTCCTCCACTTTGTGGTATACTCTCTGTGTGATGTACCTTGGTCACTTGGCTTGAGGCCAAATATGATGTCCACAGGCAGCCGTGGGTTCCTGCCAAAGAGGAGGTAATACGGTGCATATCCCGTGGCTTCACTGCGGGTACAATTGTACGCATGCACAACCTTTGCTAAGGAACTTTTCCAGTCAGCCTTGGCATCTTCAGTCAAGTTTCGCAGCATGGAGATCAGCGTCCTGTTGAATCTCTCCACCTGACCATTCCCCTGTGGGTGGTACGGGGTGGTGCGAGAGCCCTGGATACCACAGTATCGTTCCAAGTTGGCAAACAATTTGTTCTGGAATTCCCTGCCCTGGTCGTGGTGCAATTTGGTGGGAAAGCCAAACTTTAGTACGAAGTCCCCAAAAATCTTCTCAGCCGCTGTCTTTGCTGATTTGTTGGTACAGGCATAAGCTTGAGCAAAGCGAGTGAAGTGATCCATGACCACGAGGATGTATTCGTACCCCCCTTTGCAGCTCTCAAGGTGAAGATAATCGATAGCCACCAATTCAAAGGGATAGGTGGTCACTATATTCTTCAGTGGTGCCCTTGTTGGTCTACTTGGTCGTTTGCGTTTGAGGCAGCTACACACTTTGGTGACGTAGTGTTCAATGTCTCGCTGCATATGTGGCCAGTAGAAGCGGTCGCGGACCAAATGCAGGGTCCTCTCCACACCAAGGTGTCCCACCTCCTCATGCAGTTCTCGATAGATCATTGGATGAAACTTCTTTGGGAGCACCAGTTGAGATCGTGAAGCTGTTTTCCGAAATAGGATGCCGTCTTCGTTGATAAAGAGTCGCCTTCTCTCTCTAATCAGTGCTGCCACATCATCTGGCTTTCCTTGACGTTTTACGCTTGGCCACTGTTTAGTCATTACACACTCTCTTACTTGTTTTATGACCAGATCTTCTTCTTGGGCCCTTTTCAGGTCACTGCGTGAGATCTCTGCCCTAAGGGATGGCACCTGGTCATTTTCTGCAGCACACGCTGTGGCGATGGTAAGTGGACACATCCAGGGTTGTTGTTCTTGAACCGGCAGGGATAGTGCCTGTATCATACTGCATATCACCTCAGGCTGCACCTCCTGGGAACACTCTTTCATGTATTTATCCATGTCCAATGGCATTCGGGACAGGCCGTCAGCGTCTCCATTGTGCTTTCCTGGCCGATAGCGGATGGAGAAGTTAAAATCGGCAAGCTCTGCTACCCATCTGTGAGTTGTTGCGTTCAACTTGGCCGTTGTCAGGACATATGTCAGCGGATTGTTGTCTGTGTAGACGACAAAAGATGGTGCGTAATAGAGATATTCTCTAAACCTTTCACATATTGCCCATTTCATGGCCAGGAACTCAAGCTTCCCTGAGTGGAGATGGTAATTTTTCTCAGGTTCCGTCAGAGTTCTGGAGCCATATGCAATGACAACAAGCTTTCCCTTCTGCCTCTGGTACAGGATGGCACCAAGTCCTTCTTGTGACGCATCGCAGTGCAGTATGAATGGTTCTTCGAACTGTGGGTACCCCAGGATTGGTGGGTGTAGGAGGAATTCTATCAGCTGGCACAAAACGTTTTGGTGCTCTGCAGTCCAGGTAATATGTTTACTGGAGAGCAACTGGTCTGATCCCTTCCGCCCACAGCTTTTGTTTTTTCCTTTCCCCTTGAGCTTTCCCAGAGGTGTTTTCTCACCAGTTAACAGGTTGTACAGCGGCTTTGCGATGCGGGAGAAGTTGGGAATGTACTGGCGGTAGTAAGACAGAAACCCAAGTAATTTCCTCAGATCTCCCACCGTTGTCGGCTTCCTGTCCTTTAGGGCCTGTACCGGTGCTAGCTCTGTAGGGTCCATTGTATATCCATCCCTCGTCACTATCTTGCCCAGGAACTTCACACTATCTTTGAAAACGCTGCACTTGCGCGGTGTCAGCTTGACCCCGTGTTGCTGGTAGCGGCGTAGGACTGCTCGCAAGTTTTGCAGATGATCCTCGAAGGTGTGGCTATGCACGAGATTGTCGTCCAGGTACGGCTGACATGAGTCATCCCTGAGTCCCACAAGGCATTCCTCCATGCTTCGTTGAAATTCTGCTGGGGCGGAGGACAGTCCAAAAGGGATCCGCACCCACTCATATAGACCCCAGGGTGTAATGAACGCCGTTAGTGGTTGACTGCTCTCATCCAGGTAGCCTTGGTGATATGCCTTTCCTTGATCGAGGACAGAAAACCATGCACTTCCTGTCAAACTGTTAAGCATGTCCTGCACACGTGGTATAGGGTGTCGGTCAGGGATTGACTTCTTGTTCAGCTCTCGATAATCGCAGCATAGCCGCAGGCTGCCATCCTTCTTCCTCACACAGACGATGGGCGAAGAATAAGAAGATCTAGATTTCTTTATCCAGCCTCGATTTAATAAATCCTCTAGGTACTCTTTGACTTCTTTGTGCAACGGTTTGGGCACCGATTTGTATGTGCGTTTGACAGGGGTGGTGTCCTTCAGTCTGATCTTCAGCTTAAGGGATGGGATGCTCCCAACATCATCATCATTTCTTGCAAACGCACCACACTCCTCTCTCAACAATTGTTTCACCTTCGTCTGTTGTTCTGGTGACAGGTGGTCCACAGACACTGGAGGGTCCCATTCACCTCCACCTTGGTGTGCAGCCACCTCTTCACCTCTCTGTTTGTCTGTCCCAGTCAGTGTCTTGACCACCTTTGGGGCATCCCCCGGACTTGTTTCCTCACTCTCTTTTGCATTAGCTGGCTTCACATCTGCAGGATAGATGGCTTTTATTCCTTGCACCCGTCCCAACATTGTGCGTGGGTTCAGCGTGATGTCATGGCCAGTGTGATTTGTCACTGGTAGGGTGGTTTGGGACCATGTTCCTCTCTGCAGGGTGATGATGGTGTTGGGAATGTTCAGCCCATCTGACCACCCTTGAGTCCCATCCAATTCAAACAGCACTTCCTGTTTGATAGGAAGGAGGCTTGTCCGCACACAGCACTTGACCTCTTTTGTCCTACCCGCCGGTATGACAACATGCTGTCGCCCAATTTTAACTACTCCCTCTTGGTTGTCTGTGTCACTGGATTGGAGTAACTGTGTCAACACTTCGATTCGTTTACAGTCAATTGAAAGAGCTTCACTCAAAGCCTTGGTGGTGACATCAGGATAATTCACCATTCCACACCTGACCAGCTCTTTAATAACGTTGTAGCCAATAATTGGCTCTTCTGGCACTTCTGGGTCACGAGCAATGAGTACAGGAACAAGGAGTTCTGGTTTTACAGTGTCACCTGATTTGAGCTGAAACTCCACTTCCACCCAACCTTTAAAGGGGATAGCGGTCTTATTTACTGCCTTTCCAAGCAACTTGTTTGACTGCAGCAGTTCTTCTATATGGCACACTGTTGCATTTGGTAAGTGGGTTCGTCTCCATTTTTCACTAATCATTGTCACTTGTGACCCAGTGTCCCATACAGCCTGCGTCCGTACTCCATTCAACAAACAATTAACAACACATTTCTCTCCAACGAGGTTCAACAACTTTGAACGACGGTGGGCGGACAGATGACCCACACATGTGGCGCCATCTAGCTCTTGGGCTGATCCCCATGGCTCTAGTTCACTGGAGTCCATCTCCTCTAGCTGCTTGATGCGATCGCACAACAGTCTATGCTCATCCTCACTTAGTTCTTTTTGGATTAGAGGAGGGGATGGATTTAGGGGCTTGACTGTGCAACCTGATATGTGTGCTTCATCAGGACTACCCGCTGGCTTCCTTTGACCTCTGCAGCCTCTTGAGACATGCCCTGATTGGCCACACTTAAAGCAGTGCTCACATTGGTCACTTCTCCCACTATCTTGACAGGCTCTACATCCTCTCCGTGAACTCCATCTAGGGGAGCGGGGAACTGCTGGTGAGTTGTGCATGCTTTTCCTCATTTCCTCCACTTCTTGCTTTAATTGTTTCACTACTTCATAAAGCTCAGTATCTCTTTGACTTGCTGCAGCTAAGACTTTACGCCCTTTTATGTTCTTTGTTGCAGCTGCAAAATCCTGGACATCAAATGCAGCTTCTGGGGTGTCATGACTCTGCCGATTAATTCCAACTTCTGTCTGTATCTCATGCACTTTTGTTGTTATTTTACTGCTTGTGTTCTTTTTCAGTTTATTCTGTCTTTCCGAATCAGCACTGGCAGCTTCATTCATTTTGTCAATGAGGGTTTCGTCTGTGACTGTTGGGTCATCCAGAAACGTCTTTAGCTGAAATTTAACATTGTCACTGAGGAGGCCTGTGCTTACTGATCTCAGGAATCTCCGATGTATGAGTTCTGGGCTGTAGCGTTCCTCTGATCCTGGTTCCCTAGCAGCTAGCAACAGTCTCTCTTTCAACTCAATTGCTCTGAAGAGAAAATTCTGTGGTGCCTCCCTGCTGTCTTGTGTTATATTCACCAGCCGGTGATACAGGTCAGTGGAACTCTCTTCCTTAAAGTGTCCTTTGAGTATGGTTTTAAGTTGGGGGAGAGTAAGGTCACGTTTAATCTCCAGCATATCCCTGATGCTGAGACCTGGACTGATGGCTTTTACAACAGCTTCAGTTATCTCCGCTTCACTGTGTCCCTTGCTCAGTCCCATATCGATTTGGTGCATCAGGTTTGTGAATGAGAGTTTTTCCTTTTGACCTCTCTCCCCAATCTGTCCATGAATCCTAAATTCTCTCCGTATGGTTACTTCAGAAAGTTTGTTTGATGGTGGCTGTATCCCCATCTGCTGAGCTGCTGGTGGACTTGTCTTGTTTCCTTCTACTTTTTCACTCAGGCGTTTTATTTTATCCTCCAGGGCTTGTGTTGATGACTGAAAATTCAACTGTAGATCTGCATATTGTTTTTGAAGGCTGGCAAGTTCATCAGCTGCTCCACCATTACTTGGTTCACTCTCTGATTCATCTTTTTTCATCTTCTCTGTTAACTTTAGCAGTTCATATAGACACTGTTCTGCCACCTCACTGTCTTCCTCCTCCACTACAGTGTCAATATGTGTATTGATAAGGCGGAGCAATGCGTGCCTCTTGGTATTTTGTCCAGCTGACACTTTACTCCTCATGCACACTTCTGTCAACTGCTCCACGTTCAGGTCAAGAAGCTTCTCACCCAACTTGTCCTGCAATTGTTCCAGTGCCATTTTCCTCAAAGTGTCCTCCTTCTGTTCCCCTCGATGCACGACTGCTCCTCCTGGCTGGCTCGCCAAGTTATGTTACACACGTGGATAGAAAAAGAGACAGGCTCCAGTGTGTTGTAATTGAAGGGGTTTTAATCTGTAAACACAGACACATTGTACAGTTCAGCTATTAGCGCTCAACACTTCTGCTGATCCTTCACTAATCAAACTGCAACATCCATCCATCATTGATACGGGCAAATAACTAAAAATGATGAACAATAAACTGGTATTTTCTCTGTGTTGCTCTCAGGATATGTTTTAAACCCAAAATAAAGAATTTTAACTGTAGCCTCTGATTATTGCAACTCTAACAAAAGTCTTTACACTGCATAGGTTCACACTTCAAGCATATACAAAATACAGGCATTAGTTTGTGTACCGATCTTACTAAACCAGCTTTTACAGTGAAACATCCCACACAACACGTCACGCACGCTTCTCTGTAAATTCCGGTTACAGCTGAGCTATTTTTAGCCTCGCGGGCATCGCGGTAAGTATCTTGCCGGTAAGTATATCTGCTAGCCGTAAATATCCATTCCACACACATATTCACTTAACAGATAAACTCCCCCGTTTATACCATCTTTCCACATGCCCAGTATCTTATATTTAATCCCGAACTCACCTGTAAACACAGACACATTGTACAGTTCAGCTATTAGCGCTCAACACTTCTGCTGATCCTTCACTAATGAGGACCCCGATAACAAGCCGTTCACAGTGAGCGTTAGCTGCCCAGGCTATTGCCTGACTGAATGAGTCTGTTGTTACTACAATATGCAATTGACTGCTATGTATTCAATTCACTGTTAACCATGTTTTTATCCCTGCGTACCTTAATATATAAAATATGAAATTAGGTTATTGCCAATTAAATAAAGCAAAGAAATTAGCAAAGAAATTAAATATGAGGGGGTGTAACAGTTCAATATAATCCAGTGTCCCACATATACAATTACATATAATGCAATAATACAGATGACAGATTTTCCTTGTTTCTTTTTACACACATTCGTCTGTCTAAGTTTGTGTGTGAATATGTATGACCATTTACTTTTTATATTCTTTGTATTTTTCTGCATACAACTTCAATCTTCAATTTCCGATACCAAATGTTCTAAAATAACGTATATTGTGTTTTTTTTTTTTTCATTCAGTTATTAAAATATTTGACAGATATTATAAAATGTAACCGTTATAGAACATAAAAATAACACCACGGTTACTTTGCTGAGTAACTAACTAACTTT
This sequence comes from Apricaphanius iberus, assembly GCA_028564705.1. NCBI lineage: Eukaryota > Metazoa > Chordata > Actinopteri > Cyprinodontiformes > Aphaniidae > Apricaphanius > Apricaphanius iberus. The sequence goes on from JAPXFQ010002910.1 coordinate 35,092, forward strand.
TACAGTGTAGTAAATGAGTTCCTAACTCAATTACATTTGGGGAAAAATATTTTCTAACTATAACTAATTACTTTTTTAATGTAATACTGCATAATAGCACTGTCCATGACACACCACACTGTCTAAGTGCGAGCTTTATGTGACAAAGTGGCTGATAAGTTCCTTGTTATTGGGAGCAGGACATAGATGAGCAATTTTTTTTACCCTGACCTGTTTTAAACTCTCACATCTGCATACGATGGCTGCAATACCACATCTGGCCTGTATCTGTCTGTGTAATGATGCTGTCTTTTACCGTGTTTACTCTTGATCGGGCTGTACTGAAACTTAATTTCCCTTCGTCAAACAATAAACGTCTTCGTCATCATTATTATTTTATTATTTGCTGAAACTGACTGCAAATCTGTGTTTATTGTTGTTTAAATATTACATTTTCAACCACCAGTATGTGATGAAACGTGGGTGGAAGTAAAGAATCAGACTGATGCAGAGCAGGACAAGCTTCATCTTGCAGTGAAATGTATCATTTAGCTGCACTCATGCAGAGACGCAGCAGTCAGGACCAGCTTTAGAAGATCTCACAGTGCTGCTCTCTGGGCAGCTGCTCCAACTACGTGTTTTAAATAAGATTTACCAACCAGAAAGTGTCCAAAGTGTCTGTGCCGGCCCAGAGGTGTGAGAGGCTGAAGTAACACACTAAGCACCATTTTGTTTTATTTTACCTTCAAAAATGTATCTGTGAAAACGCATGTTTGACTGTGAGAGGTACAGGAATACTTTCAACCTTTCTGAAGAGGAATCCAATCACCAGAAACGGCTGGAACTTATTTCCAGGATCTAACCAGCCATAAGATGTTTGACCATTACTTCACCGATGTCTAATTCTTAACTTCAATGGTAAACAACTTTTGAGTCTAAAATTTACACAAAAAGTTCTGGGTATTGAAAACGGATTTGTTTTCTTTTACTTAAAACTTTTTCTGTGGTGGTAAAGAGAATATAGAACAATAAACTACTGATTACTGCTAAATCTGATATTGACGGACCTACGGAGCGCTCATATCTGAACAGCAGGATTTGTTTATAGAGCTTTAGTACTCACCAGACTTGTATTTAAACTATTTTTAATTTCAGAATTAGAATTTGAACTTTAAATCTAATAACGTATTTTTTCTTTACATCCATCAGAATCTTTAAGCATCAGCAGGAGCTGGTTCTGCTGGTCCAGTGTCCCTTTTAGTCTGAATCTGAGTCCTGCATGGCTAAAATGAATGTCACAGGCAGCTGAGGTAGACAGATATCCATGGTTTCTGGTGGAACCAGGTTTCTGGTTCTTAGATTAACACAAAACGCAACGTTCCTCCAAATAAAGACATAAATGGAAACGAAAACTTGTTTCTCCTGATTTCTTCCTCCGTCGTTCATTTAACAGTCTTCATCCATGTCTCTGGTTTGTCTTTGTTGTCCTCTTCTTTGTCCTCCACTCCTCTTCCATTGACTTGTTGGCGCTCGCCAACGCCACTACGACAAACGTTCTCGACTTTTTAATATCATATTGCTTTCATAATATAAGTAACAATGCATTTTGAGAATGTAAAATGTAGAAGGTGCAGATATTTCTAAAAAAGTAAAAGTAGAAAGTTAACAGAAAAATAAAGTATAGATACATGAATAACGTACAAAGTACTCTGTTATTTCCCACGTCTGTAGTTAGACCAGAATAACCTGTAGCCCAACCCAGCTGGATTCAGGTGGCGTCTGGTGGAAAACAGCTGGTATCTGAGTCGGTCCTGTATTGTCGTGGTTTTATGAACCGAGGTATAAAGACCTGGGGGTGTTAGGGAGATGAAATCTGACTCCACTTCCTCTTTTTTCTGCTGTTTTTCATCTTCCTTCGTCTCCTCTCTCCAACCACACATGTTGGACAGAATGTGTCCATTCCTGTCTTCCACTGACTATCCTGCTGCTGCGTCTCTCTCTTCTCTGTTGCTGTAGTTACTGTTTAGCGTCTCTACTGTAGAAATCGGAACATTCCTCGCTGCACTGGGCTGCATATACCTCCCCGTTTAGCATTAAACCCGTTTAAGGTCGGTGTCTTTACAACGACCAGCTGTTTTTGCAGAGGCCGTCACTTTTTACCTCCTATGTGCAAACAGGGTAACGATGATGAAAGGATGAGATATTTTATGTCCAACAGCACATCACCAAACCGGTTCACCAGGATCACACTCCACCCACTTACCTGAAAACGAACAAAGCAGGAAATGCAGACAGAAAACTTTCCCTTACAGGAGAAGCAGACGATCATATTCAACACAGGATCAGTCTGGGAAAGGAAAGGAGCTGTACGGGAAGGAGAGTGAATACCGTGAGTAAAACCATATCAGGGTGGCTGAGAGATTAGAAACTCAGAACAGAACCTGACTGTTTATCTCTACTTTACTGTTCTGTTGGGACCTAGAGCAGAAATGTCTTCGTCAGAGCCGGAACCTGTCTGTGAATTACACGACGAGAAGCTGAAGCTGTTCTGCCAGGACCACCAGCAGCCGGTTTGCTCCATCTGTAGAGATTCAAGAGCACACAGCAACCACAGATTCACTCCGGTCAACGAGGCAGCGCAGGATCTTAGAGACGAGCTGGACGGATACCTCAGGCTCGTACAGGAAAAGTTCAGGTTCTTTGTACAAACTAATGCAAGTTATATTGATACAGAAAAACATATTCACGTTCAGTCCCAACAGACAGAGAAGCAGATTAGGGAGGAGTTTAGAAAGCTTCGGAAGCTTTTACAAGAGGAGGAAGATGCCAGGATCGCAGCTCTGAAGAGCGAAGAAGAGTGGAGGGCTTGGAGGCTGAAGGAGGAGATCAAACATCTTGAAGCAGACATAGAAGCTCTGTCTGAACAAATCCAAGCCACAGAGAAGGAGCTCAGAGCTACAGACGTGCTGTTTCTGCAGAACAACACCGCTGCAGTGGAAAGAGTCCTGCAGAGCCTGGTACTGGATGATCCTAAACCGATCCCAGGAGCTCTGATAGACGTCCCCAAACACCTGGGCAACCTGGCCTACAACGTCTGGAACAAGATGAAGCAGATGGTCTCCTTCTCCCCTGTTATCCTGGATCCAAACACCGCTCATCCAGACCTCATCGTGTCTGAAGATCTGACCAGCGTCAGGCGGGAAAAGAAGCAGGATCTGCCAGAAAACCCAGAGAGGATTCAGTCCTATCCTGCCATCCTGGCCACCGAGGGCTTTGATTCCAAGGTGCACAGCTGGGATGTGGAGGTTGGTGACAGTCCTGTCTGGTCGCTGGGCGTCCTGGCGGTGCCTGGCCAGACCAGCGGCAGCGACCTCACCAAGCTGCTGAAGATATCTTATTGTGACGGTACGTATACGGCCGAGTCCGGGTCCAACGCCTCGGTGAACCTCACAGTCAAGAAAAAACTCACGAAGGTCCGGGTCTCCCTGGACTGCGACAAGAAGAAGCTGTCATTCATTGAGCCAGATACGAGAGTAAACATCCACACCTTTACAGTGAGTTATACGGAGCGGCTGGTTCCGTACTTTAACACCGTGAACAACTATCCGCTGAAGATAGCGCCGCTGATGGTTTCTACATGTTTGGACAAGAACTAGAGTTACCTAAAAACCTCTCCTCCTTTCATCATCGTCTCTGCATGGACTTTGCTTCTTATTGTGGTTTTGACGCTAAAACGGTTAAAGGGAAATTCATCCTGGACCTTATTTTTAGCTAATTTCATGTTTTCTTACTCACCCTGAGAATTTGGAGCCAGTCTGAGATGTTCAGATGTATTTATATCCATGTCCTCCATCATCCATAGAACAGGACTGCTCGGTCCAGGACAAATTCTGCTTATAATAAGGTTAAATTTGCCCCAAACGCAGTCATTTTACCACGTTTATATTCTCCTTAGACTTACAAACACCCCACAAGTGCTTCTGTACCTCTGACCTCGGCAGGACTGGTAGTCTGTGTTCTACCGCGACAGATTCATCAGCTTTTTAATATTGATCCATTTTTAAGCCCCCAAATCAGCCTGGAAGACAATCAGGAAGCACTTCTGATGCCTTTGTAAGAGATTAAACCTTATTACAAGCAAGATGTGTACTGGCCGAGCGCTCCCGTTCTACGGATGTATAAATACTGCTGAACAGCTCAGACTGGCTCCAAACTTCTCAGGGTGAGAAAAAAACATAAAATTGCTATAAAAAAACTATTACTATAAAACTTTCCTTTAACTGTCACTCTCAGAAACAGGCGTGATGCAGGAGAAGAGATCTAATCTGAGCCATATGGAATCGGTGGTTGGGCCTGTTTAAAGCTGGTATGCAAACACTTTACAGTCAGTGTATGAATGAGGCTAAACAAGAAATAAAAGAGTCTGCGTTATAGAACAGAAATAACCTTTACTGTCCCATTATGGAGACATTCAGGTGTACCAGCAGAAGGTAAAGGTAAATAGAAACATGCAGATACAAATAAAAGGTATAAATGACATAAATAATAAGAGACCCATAATACCTGTAGATGTATTTAAGGAAATTAGAGTTATTGAAAACATATAACATGCATTTATATTAGTGCACCATAAGTAACAGCAGATAAATCTGTGCTAATAGCAGCAGGAATGTAAAGTTTGGGATCAGTGATGGTTATAGAGGATCTGTGCTAACGCTCCTTCATGCGCCAGGATGCAGCCGTCTGTAAACCCGCTCTACGCCCTACGCACTGCAGCGTAGAAGCATGGGACGTCCAATCAGAGCGTTAGCACCAGCCGCACTGCATTCTGGGGGCAGAGACAGAGATCCATTAACCTTCCAGATCAGATCTGTTTGTTTTAATGACATTAATTGCATGAGCCACCCAATTAAATCTGGTGTATTTAAAAAAAAGGTTTTGCATTTTTTTACCTCTGCTTTTTCTTCTATTATTAATGTCATATTTTACACATATCTATCAGTTGCTAAAGTTAAAGTTTGGATATTTAAAAGACAAAGAAACAACATGAGACTTAATATAACATGATAACTGTAAATGACCCAAAGAGAGAGACAAACCCAGTGCTTTTATTTGTTTATTTTTGCTCCTTCCTGGGCTTTATTTTGGTAACAATACAAGGTAGGAACCGCACCACTGATTATAATGGTATGCAGGTGTGATTCACCAGCAAACAACTTGGTGTGGTTTCTCAAGGAAAGCAACCAGCTAGAAGTGGGATTAAGGTATTTTTCATTTTCTGAATTTATTGTTTTTATTGTGAAACAGTTAAATGTTTTGGAAAAACCTAACCACTTAGCTGATGTAAAAGGGTAATAATTTTAATACTTTGTATTTTAATTTTGTTATGTTTTATGTCTTTTAGTTCTTACGGTGTTTCGGAGTGAAAGGTGTTCAAAAAGGGAATTGTACAAAAGAAAAACAATGAACACAAATAAAAGACAACTCAAAACATCAGTACGCTTTACCTTTACCTGGCTGGGTCTGCTACAATAACATTAAATAATATGAAACAGAGCGTACTTAAACAAGTGAATAAAGAACAGAAGTATGATTTATGTTTCTAATCCTTTCTTTATATCTGTAGCTTTATGTTATGAACCACGGACATTTACTGCTCTGGTTGAAGCAAATTTCTGGAGACATTCTGCACAAAAAACTGCTGCTGGTGTGAATATCAGTCGGTCAAACAGCCATACAGAAACGCAGGCCCACGCGTACCGCACTCAGTGTGAATCAGGGGTAAATTAGGGGTATCGGTGAGGATTTATTACCCAGAATCCTTCAGTCCCAACCACCCTGATGATCTGATGCCACTGAAGTGTAAAAAACTGTAAAAATGCCTCTGTGAGATGGATAATGTAGAATCTTCTATTAACTAAATAAGGTCTTATTCTTATTATGGTTTTTGTTTTAACAGCTCTGGACAATATTTTGGGGTCTTGAGAATCATAAACAAGGGGAGGAAACATGATATAATTGTTACAAATATTTTTCCTTGTTTGTTTCTGTTGCTCTAGTTTCACTGTTTCCATTGTGTTGATATAAAAACAGTAAAAATTCTTGTTAAGTCTCAGTCATATGATAGTAACAATGTTGTAGTAATAAAACTGCAGAATAGATAAATAAAACGACTGTTTGGTGGTTAAAATATGCAGATATGTTAACTTTTGTCTTACCTGGTAAAAAAAACTGAACTGATGCAATATTTAATCCAGCTGCATCAATAATAAATAAACTAGTATCGACTGCATGAGCTTGGAGCATTTCTCCTCTAATTTCCTTTAAACGTCAGAATAACAAACTGTATCGACCAATGAAAAGCTGCTCCAGTGTCTTACTGGGATGTTTTACACCAGTTAACGGACTAAAACCATTGTGAAAATGGTTTAATTTAGCTGAAGCACATAATGAACAGAGTTCATGGAATGTGGCCATAAAAATGTTTTAGGTTAATTTCCTTCATCAACAGATAAAGACGGCAGTCCTCAGGTAGAAATCCGATAGAAATCTCATGAACTGTAAAGTCATCTGATATGATTTATTACTTACCTCTGATGAACCAAAGCTGTTTCATCCCAGATATCAATGACAGTCTAAGTAATTAACTGAAGTGACACATCTACAAATTTAATCTTTCTTTAATTTTTAATAATCAGCAACCTTTTCTCAGAAACAAGGACTCCCTCAGAGCAGCTAGCTGACTATAATTAAAGCCATTTCTACCCATAAGCAGCAGGCAGCATGATCCAATAAGACCCACCAGTTTGACCAAATGTATTCATTAGCATAATGCATTATGGAAAGCAGAATTTTATTATATCTCAGGCTTTGTCTGATGATCATTTGGTGACAGAGAAGAAACAGAATAAACATCTAAACTGAAATCTTCATAATTCATTGATGTTTGCTACGATCAAGGAAACTTTGATACATTTTTAGAGATGCTTTATTGACAATAAAAGAAATATTAGATTTGATTTCAGAATTGATAAATTAGAGGTTTTAAAATAGTTAAAAAGTAAAGATGAACAAAGTGATCTCCATTGTTGGGTTGTGTTACAGTTTTTATGATTTGATTATTTTAATCTTGTTGTAGATCACAGGGAGCGATCAGCGTCTGGTTTAAAATGATCCCCAGTAATTATGATCAATATTTTAACATCACCCTTATATGTTTTCCACTTGGAAGGCCGAAGCTTCAACCACCAGACGGAGAACAATGCAGATCGACTGATCTGATAGGGTAGAACGGGGAAGAGAGACAATCCACTTCAGATAAAATAAAGTATGGGTCTCTTTGCTCGAGCTGATAAGCGGTAGAGAATTCATGGATAAAATAAAACCCAAAAACAGTTTACAAATAATAAAACAGTTTATAACTCATGCGTTGTTACAGAGCTTTAAATGAGACGTTATTAGCCAACAAAGAACACGATCTAATTCGTTGACCTATTTGCCTTATTTCTATCTACCTGCCCGGACACGTTTAAAATAAATGTGTGGTTCCGCCAAGGTTGCCCTTTGTCACCGATCCTCTTCATAACATTCATGGACAGGATTTCTAGGCGCAGCCAAGGCGTGAAGGGGAGCCGTTTTGGTGACCTCAGGATCGGGTCTCTGCTTTTTGCAGATGATGTGGTCTTGTTGGCTTCATCTTAAAGTGATCTACAGCTCTCGTTGGAGCGGTTCGCAGCCGAGTGTGAAGCGGCTGGGATGAGGATCAGCACCTCCAAATCTAAGACCATGGTCTTGAGCCGGAAAAGGGTAGACTGCCAAAAGGCAAAGCTTTCGATTTACCTTCGATCTACGTTCCTACCATCATCTATGGTCACGAACTCTGGGTGGTGACCGAAAAAACGGGATCACGGATACAGGCGGCTGAAATGAGTTTCCTCTACAGGGTGGCTGGGCTCTACCTTAGAGATAGGGTGAGGAGCTCGGTCATCCGGAGGGGGCTCAGAGTAGAGCCGCTGCTCCTCCACATGGAGAGGAGCCAGTTGAGGTGGCTCGGGCATCTGGTCAGGATGCCTCCTGGACGCCTCTCTGGTGAGGTGTTCTGGGTACGTCCCACCGGGAGGAGACCCAGGAGAAGACCCTGGACCCGCTGGAGGGATTATGTCTCCCAGCTGGCCTGGGAACGCCTCGGGATTCCTCCCGGGGAGCTGGCCCAAGTAGCCGGGGAGAGGGAGGTCTGGGCCTCTCTGCTTAAGCTACTGCCCCGACGACCCGACCCCGGATAAGCGGAAGATGATGGATGGATGGATGGATGGATGGGTTCTGCCCTACTTTTGGGTTGAAGTGAGGTCCAGACCATGAAGGAGGCAGTAGACTGAGTCCAAATGGACACATGGATGCTTGGAAGCTATCTTGGATCAGGTGAAAACATTTAGCCATCCAGCTACAGTAAAAAGCCGGATAAAGAGAGGCACTTCCATGTTTTTTAGAATGAGAGTTCTTCCTAACCAGCAGGTCAGACCAAAGGGAAAGTCCAGCTGGTGAAGGAGATGTCCTCTCCATGAATAGGCCTACTGAGAACAAACATTTCTGCTTCCTTTATACACTTCAGTTCTGAGGTGTGATGTCACCATTGGAGGTTATGAACCAATGGAAGAGCTTTTAGGCACCAGCTGGGCATGCTGGGAAATGCTGGGGGAAATGGCTTCCAACTGTACGCTCAGTTCAACAGTCTTTTCTCTGTGTTTGAGTTCAGTTGCTTCACAGATTGAATCTTCAGCCTGCTGGATCATCATTTGGAGGAATTAATGCCGAGACGGTGAGCTGGACGTCATCAGTCAACATCAGTGTCTGACCTCCTGGAAGAATCATCAGATATTATCATAAATGCACTTCTAAGCCATCCAGTCAGCCTTACCAAAAGAGATAACATCCTGTTCAAGTCTTTATGTCAAAATAAATGTTATGAAAGTATTTGTGTGAGTTTCTGTTGACAGTATTCTATACAAAGAAAACCGCCTAAAACAAGATGGAGTTCTTTTCTTCACCCAGAAACTCACAACTTCTCTCCCCGAGCTTCTTCATTCAGTGACATGTTCTTCTCCAGATGCTCGCCTGAATTATTCATCCATGTAGCGCGCTGAAGGAGACCGTTTGATGCTCGCTTTTCTAACAGTTGAGGACCTGCTTGTAAGCCTCAAGGATCCAACATCATCAGCTCTCATTAATAAATGCAATAATCTGGTGCTCTGTTAAGGGAGACCGCTTTAAGGGTCTCCAAACATGACAGAGAGTCACGCATTCGCTGGTATGAAGTAGGCTGGGTTTCACTTTCACTGATCTTTACTGTGATCATCTTTGTTTAGCCTGAAAAACTGTGCATTTTACTCCAAATCCAGATTCATTAGATCAACAAACTGGTGTGAAGGTCATACTGCTGCTTCAGGCACTCAGCTCTATTCTTTCATTCACTCTGTAAAACACATCAGCCATATCCTACTACCATTGGTTCTCTACATGTCGAACGTTCCTGCTAGCTTCCGATTGGCTCTCCTCACCCTTAAACAAGGTGTTGAACCTGAAATCCAGCATTCAGTAAGTTTAGCTCAGATCCGGGTTCTGTAGGATCTCTGATTCCAGTCTGGCTATCTGAAGCACTGCTCTGGTTAAGGTTTACAACCATCTGCTAATGGCTGCTGATGGGTTCATGGTGATGGTTATGATGAAGGTTTATTGTTTATGTGAAAGCCCATTAGCTTCCACAATGTGGTTGCTAGTCTTCCTGGGGCCCATAAAAATGCTTAAAAACATGTGTACAGTTAGGAATACTCAGATATAACCTACACATAAATGTAACATGAATGTAACATACATGTAACATACATGTATGCATTTATCTACATACAGTATTAGAAGATGTCAACACATGTAAGAGTCGCAAATTAACAGGTTTAATGATATTAATTGTAATCTGTTTTAGAGTCTTCTTAAAATTAGACCATTATGGAAAGATTTATATTGAGAAATTTATATTAAGAATGATCTTTTCTGTGTATTCTTACATACTGAGAGAACTGTGTGTCATTTCTACATGATATAGTGATAGACTGATTGTGTGACACTGTATAATATTAGGTCGAATGAACTGATACTAGAATCCCTACGTCTAGTGTTGCCATGGAAACGACCCTCGGAGGGCTGGATGTCCTTAGATTGAGCGTCTCCTATCTGACTGAGGCGCCTGGGAACTTCGCCATGGACAAATGTTTACTGATAGTGTAGAAACTATAGAAAGGTTGTCTAAATCTATAAATTGGTCAGTCAGTTGGTGGAAGGCAGGATTCAGCTGTTGTTAACACTCTGTAATACTGTTCCTCCTTGTTTGTGCAAACTAGTTAAAATCAAAAAACCTTCATGAAATGACGGAATCTTTTCTCACCTCTTTATTTAAAATGTTTTTTCGAGGACATATTCCTTTTTCTTAAGTCCCATTTATTCCAAGCTGATGACGATCTATATTAAACTGTTCTTGTCATACAACTCGACCTTGCAGAGGAAACCACTAAAACACCTGAGCTCACCTGATGCGTAACATGTTGGTGACAATACCCACTGAAAACCAATTTATCTGCAAAAGATCTTGTATTGTTTTTAAATAGAGCATTGTGCATATAACAGAGAATACTAATATTGAGTTTGACCTCCAGCTTTATCCAGCCCAGACTGGTGTGCATTTTATCTACACTGGTGCAAACAGAGCAACCAAGAGCTACTCTGTTCTGGACTAACCCTAACCCTGCTCTACGGTGGCGGTCGGTTAGACCTTTCTACAGCAGACATCGACATGGTTCCTGTTTCATGCGTGTTTCTGAATGGCAAAAGACAAAATAACCAAAAGGACTAAGTTCAGCTTCTCCAGGCTCTATTTCTGTTAGCTACACAGACTACAGCTGGGATGTCACCAAAATCACCGGTTGGTGTAAATTGGATTAAAATCCTGTAAAACCCCCTACAAACAAGAAATCGCCTCTGAGTCGCTCTGAACTCCCAGAGGAATAGAGCTAGTGATTGATAACCAAACATGGTGAAATGAAGGAGTTTAGTGGCAGATAATAATTATTTAGAGGCTGATCTTTGGCTGCCCTATTAACTCCCATTATATGGATATACGCTGATCATCTATGGATCTAAACTTCTCCTGAATAACTCTTAGTGGCTCCTATCTGGTCTGGGGGGTAAATGAATATAATACATGTTAGAAATAAGGTCCATTTTGATTCTACTTTCAATGTGTTTTAAACTTCTGGTTTAGTTTCTGTTACTATTCATTTTTTAATCTGTTACGTTTCTCTAATTTATGATGTTTCTGATTATACATTTTTACATTTTACATTTTCATTGTGTTTATTATTTCAGGCTGGAGATCCTCCCTGTTAACTTCTGTGCAGTTTTTATCTGTGTTGTACAGCTCTAGGTGATTTACCTGTAGATACATTTTGCACACTTTACGCTCCACCAACCCCAGCACCATTTTCTCAAAGGTGATGACGTCTCCTATGTTGGCTGATGAACATGTAATAAAGATTTAAACGTGAGATTGTTGACTTAAACCAGCTTTGTACACAACAACAGCTCAGTTAGTTGTGGTTCTGGCGTGGCTAGATGCTGGTTTACTTCCTGTTTCTCTTCCAGCTCTGAGGTGATTACTGAACTAAATAGGTGTGGTCACAGCTGGGATCTGCTCCCACTTCTGCGTCTCATTCCTTCCCCTCCTCTGATTGCTGTCTTTGCTCTACTTGGAGAGGATCATTGACTCACCTTCTACACAGACAGATTGCTAAGATTCATCTGTAGCACATCTTCTGTTCACAGCTTCTCCTCCTGGATCTTTAGTTGTGGTACAGATTCCTCCTCTGTTATCCATCAACCTGTCTCAGCAGGACCCCGTTCAACCAACCAGAGCAGCAGAATCAGACCAATCTTCTCCATCCCTGAATCCTCCAAACTTCAGCAGATTTCAGCCCAAACGATCTCAGTTTATTCAAATCATCAATCATCAAACCATCGGCCTTTGTCTGCTTTCTCTGAATCTTTCTGCATGTAAGCTAAAATATTAAACCTAAATAATTGTTGAAGCACAGCTGGACCTCAGGCTGGCGCTGAGGTTCAGTAAAAACCTCCACATTCTTTCTCACAGTAGACAAAAGCTGCTTTATAAAAAAGTCATTATGGTAGAAGAAAGTTTTAGGAAAACAGCTAAAAAATAAAGAGATGTGCTGCAGTGAAGGAAAGAAAAAGACGTCATGCATCGAGGCAGTTATTCACCTTTTTATGTGAACGTCTTTCATCTACATCCAAAGCAAAGACTTCAAACACAGAACGTCAGACAGTTGCTGGCAGATTTCTGCACACAAAAGAAAATCTTCCACTCAATGCTTATTGATAATGATTTTCATGTTGTTGGGTTTTTTTTTTACGTTTTAGTCTCTGCATGATTAAAATCCCTCCAATCAGAAACCTCCATCATCTATAGGGCTTGTTTTATGGGTGGGTGGTTAGAAAAGGTTTTCTGTGGAAATCTGAACATCGTTGAGCTTCACAAACTGGACCAGACCTGCTGAGAAACAAAGATATTTGTAAAGAGAGCGCATAAATCCAGGTTGTGAAGAGCTTCAGCTCTGGAAGTCACCCACCTGTCTATCTGCTCACTTTGAGGTAATTAAAGCATCAGCGTCATCCACTTGGACCGCCGCTACATTTAGCTGTCAGAAAACATGCCGTCTGTAATTTAAATGTCAAATTCAGCTCAAGTGACTCACAAAGACGGACGTGTGTGAATGGATGTCAGTGCATCCGAAGCAGTCTGTGCAGCACTCACACACTGACAGAGAGCCACAGGCAGCCCATAATCTTCATGACAGCTAACATGATTATAATCATACGGCCTCGTTTATAACCGTGATCAGAGACGATTCCTTCAGCTGCCATCTCCTTCACACACCCAGCTGTTAACTGGTAAACAGGAGTTACTAATATGAGTCATGAAGTTTACTGTAAGACTGCATTTCTGTGCCAAATAGCATAAAACCAACCAATATTTGATCTAATTCAGTCCATAACAACAAGTGGCTGTGTGTGTTGCATTACAGAAATAAATAATATAGAGTCATAATTACAGAAATATAAAATAATAATTACAGAAATAAATAATTTAGAATAATAAATATAGAAATAAATAACAAATTAATATTTAAAGAAATATTAAATATAAAATGATAATTGCAGAAATATAGAATATAGAGTAATAATTAAGAAATAAATAACAGAATAAGAAATAAATAAAATATCGTAATAATTGCAGAATTAAATATTATAGAGCAATAATTACAGAAACCAATAATATAGAATAATTACAGAAATAAATCATATAGAATAATAATTATAGAAATAAATAACATATAGTAATAATTACATAAATAAATAACAGAGTAATAATTAGCATAGGTGTGTTTTCAGCTCTGACCCATCAGTCCTGTTTTCTGGGGACTAAACCTTCATCTTCATCATTAGTCTTCACCAAAGCCCCATTAATGCTAACAGAATCACGCTTTGTTGCTGTTTTATTCATACAGAAACCTGTTCATAGGTCCTGTTCCTGTTCCGCTGTGGACTGATATGAACAAACACATAACAGAAGTTATAAATCTGCCCTCAATGAGAGGAGAAACGTCTGTCTCCTGCTGAACCTGCTGCACCCAAACAAGCATCTAATGTACTCTGCTGTGGACAATTTGAACATTAAACTGGTTTTAATTAGCAGAACTCGTTTAACTGGATTATCTGTTGCTGCAGGAGAAAAAACTCTCCCTGAATCCTGGATCTGTGGAAGTACAGGCTGCTTTCTGCAGCAGCACAAATTCTTTGCAGAAAGTTTAAGGCATTCCTCATTAAACACACAATATTTTTAAAATATTTGCTGATATGTATTCAGCCTGAGATTTCTGCCAAACTTTACTGAATACCAGATTTTAATTAGTTGATGTATGCTTTCATATTCTCTGGCTCTTAAGCATCTACGGCCAGATTGTTTTAAAATTCCTTCATCCCACTGTAACTCAGGAAGGATTAACTTGAACTTTAATTAACATCTTTTGACCTAAAACCTGATTTCTGACAAATAATAAAATAAAAGCTCCTCTAAAATGGATTTTAATACAGATTTATTATTGATTAAATATGTAAATGCTGCTTTTATCTGTCCAGGTGTAACCCGCCTCTCGCCCGATCACAGCTGGCCGTGGATGTTGCTTTTATTTGATCAGATCATCAACAAAATAATTAAATATTGCAATAATTTTAAATGTTTGCCAGATTTAAAGCAACTCCATCAACTTGCCGGTGAAGCATTTTATAACAACATAGCTTCTTCCGTGTCCATCTCCTGTTATTCTGCAGATGTGGCGCCTTTTGGTGCTGATTCTAGTCTTGAAATGCTGGCGTCTTGGTAAATAGTTATAGAGGGTAATTTTAGTATGTAGAGAGCGCGTCTGAGAGGATTAAACCAGCAGATTTACTCCACCAGGTGAAGGTCTGGAAAAGTTACCCTTAAGAGTTTAAAATCAAATGCTGTGAGACCAATAACGACCACAAATTCACGTCAGAAACACAAATATCTACCTAGAAACTGAGAGACTGTAAAGATTGTGGCTTTTATTGCCGGAAATCTGGCAGCAAAAACGGTGAAAAAATGCAACAAAACTATTCTGAGTCATCTAAAGTAAAGAGGGCTTTTCCACAAACAACCTCTAAAAATCAAGGCTCATTTGAGATAGCCTTGCTAGAATTGGCGTAACAGTTCACTTATTGGGTTCCTCAAACGAGGCTCAGGTGGATTCACTCCCCACTAACCCCTGCTTTCCATCAGACGAGTAAACGCTGCGTAACGTAATAGATAAGTTTCACTCGCGAAGACACCAAGGTGTTCCTACCAGACTCACATCAGCTGGAAAGCTCTCCCTGCAGCCGGTCCAGGGAGGTCACAGAATCACTGGAAAATTGTGTTGATTTAGCTTAAAAGAGTAGTACACAGGAAAAACTTCATTCTGTGTTTATAAATGTCATAAACTTACCATCAGCTCCCAAAGGTGGAGCTGCCTTCTCCGTTTTCATATTGTCCCCGTAAAATAATCTCTTGTATCACATAAACTGGGTCAGGAAGTGGTAAAGAGTAGACATGAAAAGATCCAGCATCATCAATTCCAAAGAAGGTTTCCTTAATCCAAAGAAAACCTCTGTAGCCAGGGAAGGTGATTGACTTCAATGCCACATAAACCTCCTTGATGTCCTGGGAAACTGTAGCTTTGCTTAGATGTTCGGCATCTCTCTCACCGTACAGGAAGGAGCATCAGGCAAAATAACTCAAAGAATTCACACTTATATGGCGACGCGTGTCCCTACTTACATACGGTTCCATTAACGTGCTCAGATATACTGCATCTGATCTGCAGCCTCAATAATCATCAGACCAAATGCAACAGATCTAAACTGGTCCAACGTTTAGGTAGTATAAACAGGCCGCCCATGGTTAGTCAGGAAATGGACTTCTGTTTACTGCCTGTTATGTTCTGCTTTCAGAGGAATGGGATTGGAACTGGAATCAGTCATCCAGTGTAGTAATTTATCGGAGCGTTTTGTGTGTGATGGAGAGAACAGCTGCACCCCAACCCTGCAGGATGACGCGCCGTGGGCCAAACCCAACCGCCAACAGATCTAACAGAAGAAGCAGAACTGTCTGACATCACATGGCTCGTCCCATCATATCTATGCAGCTAAAATAATCGCAACCGTTAACCTACCTCGGAGCAGTATTATCCAACAGAATATAAGCGGAGCTTAAGGTTAGCCACGCTTGTGGAACTGAATTTTGGGAAATTAAGATGGGATTGTTAAAGTAAGCCTGGCTTCTGAGATAACTTCACAAAGTGGAACAACTTTGGGAAAATGGAACAATTTCATAAAAAGCTATATTTTAAAAAATAAATAAATAAATACCTCCATGAGACGTTTAGTGGGATGCTGAATGAAACTACATTTCCTCAAAAAATTATACATACATATACGTAAATATAAAACGGGGAAAACAATGATGTTATGTTTCCATCTACCTGTCAGTAGGGGGCGCCATTGCAGGTTGACAGATACTGTCTCTATGATCCAACTATATGGTCGGCACAGCTAGGCTGGTACTGGGAAGAATGGTGGAGTCAGCTAGTACAGCAGCTGCTTCAGAGCCACAAAGATTTTGTTATCCGTCTCAGGAGAGGAGGGACCGCAGAAGAACAGAAACTAGAGTAGTTTTAGGTGAAGCCTACACTAGATGGACCCTCATAAAACATTTCTACACCATCAAACATACGCAGAAACTGAGACTTTCCTCCTGGATCGGTAAGCTAACTCACTAGCTAACTAAACTAGCTAGCTAACAGAACCTAGAGTAGTTTTAGGTGAAGCCTACACTAGATGGACCCTCTTAAAACATTTCTACATCATCAAACACACGCAGAAACTGAGACTTTCCTCCTGGATCGGTAAGCTAACTCACTAGCTAACTAAACTAGCTAGCTAACAGAAACTAGAGTAGTTTTAGGTGAAGCCTACACTAGATGGACCCACATAAAACATTTCTACACCATCAAACACACGCAGAAACAGAGACTTTCCTCCTGGATCGGTAAGCTAACTCACTAGCTAACTTAACTAGCTAGCTAACAGAAACTAGAGTAGTTTTAGGTGAAGCCTACACTAGATGGACCCACATAAAACATTTCTACGCCATCAAACACACGCAGAAACAGAGACTTTCCTCCTGGATCGGTAAGCTAACTCACTAGCTAACTTAACTAGCTAGCTAACAGAAACTAGAGTAGTTTTAGGTGAAGCCTACACTAGATGGACCCACATAAAACATTTCTACGCCATCAAACACACGCAGAAACAGAGACTTTCCTCCTGGATCGGTAAGCTAACTCACTAGCTAACTTAACTAGCTAGCTAACAGAAACTAGAGTAGTTTTAGGTGAAGCCTACACTAGATGGACCCACATAAAACATTTCTACACCATCAAACACACGCAGAAACAGAGACTTTCCTCCTGGATCGGTAAGCTAACTCACTAGCTAACTTAACTAGCTAGCTAACAGAAACTAGAGTAGTTTTAGGTGAAGCCTACACTAGATGGACCCACATAAAACATTTCTACACCATCAAACACACGCAGAAACTGAGACTTTCCTCCTGGATCGGTAAGCTAACTCACTAGCTAACTTAACTAGCTAGCTAACAGAAACTAGAGTAGTTTTAGGTGAAGCCTACACTAGATGGACCCACATAAAACATTTCTACACCATCAAACACACGCAGAAACTGAGACTTTCCTCCTGGATCGTAAGCTAACTCACTAGCTAACTAAACTAGCTAGCTAACAGAAACTAGAGTAGTTTTAGGTGAAGCCTACACTAGATGGACCCTCATAAAACATTTCTACACCATCAAACACACGCAGAAACAGAGACTTTCCTCCTGGATCGTAAGCTAACTCTCTAGCTAATGTAACTAGCTAGCTAAGAGAAACTAGAGTAGTTTTAGGTGAAGCCTACATTATGGACCCACATAAAACATTTCTCCACCATCAAACACACGCAGAAACAGAGACTTTCCTCCTGGATTGGTAAGCTAACTCACTAGATAACTTAACTAGCTAGCTAACAGAAACTAGAGTAGTTTTAGGTGAAGCCTACACTAGATGGACCCAAATAAAACATTTCTACACCATCAAACACACGCAGAAACTGATACTTTCCTCCTGGATCGTAAGCTAACTCACTAGCTAACTAAACTAGCTAGCTAACAGAAACTAGAGTAGTTTTAGGTGAAGCCTACACTAGATGGACCCTCATAAAACATTTCTACACCATCAAACACACGCAGAAACTGAGTCTTTCCTCCTGGATCGGTAAGCTAACTCACTAGCTAACTAAACTAGCTAGCTAACAGAAACTAGAGTAGTTTTAGGTGAAGCCTACACTAGATGGACCCTCTTAAAACATTTCTACATCATCAAACACACGCAGAAACTGAGACTTTCCTCCTGGATCGGTAAGCTAACTCACTAGCTAACTAAACTAGCTAGCTAACAGAAACTAGAGTAGTTTTAGGTGAAGCCTACACTAGATGGACCGACATAAAACATTTCTACGCCATCAAACACACGCAGAAACAGAGACTTTCCTCCTGGATCGTAAGCTAACTCTCTAGCTAACGTAACTAGCTAGCTAACAGAAACTAGAGTATTTTTAGGTGAAGCCTACATTAGATGGACCCACTAAAAACATTTCTCCACCATCAAACATATGCAGAAACGGTGACTTTCCTCCTGAATCGGTAAGCTAACTCACTAGCTAACTTAACTAGCTAGCTAACAGAAACTAGAGTAGTTTTTGGTGAAGCCTACATTAGATGGACCCACATAAAACATTTCTCCACCATCAAACATATGCAGAAACTGAGACTTTCCTCCTGGATTGGTAAGCTAACTCACTAGGTAACTTAACTAGCTAGCTAACAGAAACTAGAGTAGTTTAAGGTGAAGCCTACACTAGATGGACCCTCATAAAACATTTCTACACCATCAAACATACGCAGAAACTGAGACTTTCCTCCTGGATCGTAAGCTAACTCACTAGCTAACTTAACTAGCTCGCTAACAGGAACTAGACTAGTTTAAGGTGAAGCCTACATTAGATGGACCCACATAAAACATTTCTACACCATCAAACACACGCAGAAACTGAGACTTTCCTCCTGGATCGTAAGCTAACTCACTAGCTAACTTAACTAGCTAGCTAACAGAAACTAGAGTAGTTTTAGGTGAAGCCTACACTAGATGGACCCTCATAAAACATTTCTACACCATCAAACACATGCAGAAACCGAGACTTTCCTCCTGGATCGGTAAGCTAACTCACTAGCTAACTAAACTAGCTAGCTAACAGAAACTAGAGTAGTTTTAGGTGAAGCCTACACTAGATGGACCCACATAAAACATTTCTACGCCATCAAACACACGCAGAAACAGAGACTTTCCTCCTGGATCGGTAAGCTAACTCACTAGCTAACTTAACTAGCTAGCTAACAGAAACTAGAGTAGTTTTAGGTGAAGCCTACACTAGATGGACCCACATAAAACATTTCTACACCATCAAACACACGCAGAAACAGAGACTTTCCTCCTGGATCGGTAAGCTAACTCACTAGCTAACTTAACTAGCTAGCTAACAGAAACTAGAGTAGTTTTAGGTGAAGCCTACACTAGATGGACCCACATAAAACATTTCTCCACCATCAAACACACGCAGAAACAGAGACTTTCCTCCTGGATCGGTAAGCTAACTCACTAGCTAACTTAACTAGCTAGCTAACAGAAACTAAAGTAGTTTTAGGTGAAGCCTACACTAGATGGACCCACATAAAACATTTCTACACCATCAAACACACGCAGAAACAGAGACTTTCCTCCTGGATCGGTAAGCTAACTCACTAGCTAACTTAACTAGCTAGCTAACAGAAACTAGAGTAGTTTTAGGTGAAGCCTACACTAGATGGACCCACATAAAACATTTCTACACCATCAAACACACGCAGAAACAGAGACTTTCCTCCTGGATCGGTAAGCTAACTCACTAGCTAACTTAACTAGCTAGCTAACAGAAACTAGAGTAGTTTTAGGTGAAGCCTACACTAGATGGACCCACATAAAACATTTCTACACCATCAAACACACGCAGAAACAGAGACTTTCCTCCTGGATCGGTAAGCTAACTCACTAGCTAACTTAACTAGCTAGCTAACAGAAACTAGAGTAGTTTAGGTGAAGCCTACACTAGATGGACCCACATAAAACATTTCTACGCCATCAAACACACAGAAACAGAGACTTTCCTCCTGGATCGGTAAGCTAACTCACTAGCTAACTTAACTAGCTAGCTAACAGAAACTAGAGTGTTTTAGGTGAAGCCTACACTAGATGGACCCACATAAAACATTTCTACACCATCAAACACACGCAGAAACAGAGACTTTCCTCCTGGATCGGTAAGCTAACTCACTAGCTAACTTAACTAGCTAGCTAACAGAAACTAGAGTAGTTTTAGGTGAAGCCTACACTAGATGGACCCACATAAAACATTTCTACACCATCAAACACACGCAGAAACAGAGACTTTCCTCCTGGATCGTAAGCTAACTCTCTAGCTAACTTAACTAGCTAGCTAAGAGAAACTAGAGTAGTTTTAGGTGAAGCCTACATTAGATGGACCCACATAAAACATTTCTCCACCATCAAACATATGCAGAAACGGTGACTTTCCTCCTGAATCGGTAAGCTAACTCATTAGCTAACTTAACTAGCTAGCTAACAGAAACTAGAGTAGTTTTAGGTGAAGCCTACACTAGATGGACCCACATAAAACATTTCTACACCATCAAACACACGCAGAAACAGAGACTTTCCTCCTGGATCGGTAAGCTAACTCAGTAGCTAACTAAACTAGCTAGCTAACAGAAACTATAGTAGTTTAAGGTGAAGCCTACATTAGATGGACCCACATAAAACATTTCTACACCATCCAACATACGCAGAAACTGAGACTTTCCTCCTGGATCATAAGCTAACTCACTAGCTAACTTAACTAGCTAGCTAATAGGAACTAAAGTAGTTTTAGTTTATTTCACTTAATTCCAACAAATCTAATAATGATGATGATGAATATCTGCATCATATTGATTAAAATCTCTGCATGATATTTCAGCTTCAGTCTCAGTCTGCATTCTGGATCCGACTGTAACATTAATCACATATTTTATGGGACAAGAAGGAAAGTAAAACTGATTCTAGATTAAAAAGGAGCAGAGAATATGAAACTGAAAGAAAATATGTTAATTCTAAGTTTTCTGCAGCATTTTTATCCATCAGACAGTTTCTTTTTTTGCAAATCAGGGTCAAAGAAGTCTGCTGTGTTTTCCACCAGCTAAATTTATTTTTCTTCCATTTTCATAGTTTCTTCCTAACTTTAGAGAAAATGTTCTGGAGATGAGGCAGGGCAGTCTGAGGCTAATAAATACTTTATGTGCCTGCTGTAAACAGCATTCCTCCATCTATATTTCCTTTGTTTATTCAAACAAACATCTTAATAATTCAAACTGAATGTTGGTTTTTCTCTCAGGTTTTTGCTCCTGGTGTTTTTAACCCACATCTGTCTGAAATGTTTCGATTCTTTCCAGGTGATCAGATTCTTCTTTTACAGAGTTGTAGCATTTATAGTCTTTATTTGGTCTATTAACAAACAGATTTATTAATGCCTGTAGGATCATAAATACAAATTCAGATTATTCTTTGTTTTTAAGTGAATAATTATGGGGAAAATATATTAAATTTCTTTTATTTGATAAGTTGATATCAAAGTGATGACACCGCATTGACAGAATTTAAATTGTGTACATCGTTCCACATAATTAACATGTTGAATTATCATGATATTTTTGGGTTGCCGTAAAATGAATTTATTACATAATGTAGTCAATTATTTTTAAGTCATTAAAACAAAATGTGTTCATTTCATCATGTTCGGGATTGTTAATCTTACTCAATGTTTTTCTATAACGTGAATAAGGGTTGAAGTTTCCCAGGCTGGGTAATGAACTTGTGTCTGCAGGTTGTAAGGAATTGCACCACCCACTTCACCACTACAGACACATGTAGATTAATAAAGCTCAACACTTATTAATAATAAAACATGACTCTTTTCTTATAGAACACATTTAAAATTTCAAAATAGTTTAAATCACATATTTCTCCTCATGTGGTTCAGAGGTTTTAACTGTGATAACAATTATTTTGATATAACTTTTAAAAATATATACGTTTAGTCAGCTAACAGGTAACAGTTAATGCGATAGCGGAAACTTTTACTTTAATCTTTCTATAAAAAAGAAACAATGTTTTCTAATCTCATTTTTTAAAGTTTACAGAAAGTTGGGAATACTTCATAATATTTCCCCCGTCGGGATGGAAGAAATAGCCAAAATGAGAATAATGAAACCTCGGAATGATTGTATTTCTATAAGGTGTTGTGGCCACAATAACCTTTATTTAATGGTGGATTTTACATGAAGGCATAAAAAGATCCAGCAGGAGACGGGAATCGAACTCAGAAAAGGAACAAAGCCTCTGCTTTACTTTGCTTTACAGTCACTTGTATTTTTTTAGATTAAATGAAACATATACTATCTTTTCCAGTGATAACTAAATATGATTATAATCATTTCTGTAACACAAGAACATTGTGTAAATTCAGTATTGTTTATAACTGCTTAAATTGTACTTAATTAAATCATGGAAATAAGAGAAACATGAATAGATTGTGTAGCTTTTACTGGATTTGTTTTTGTAAATTCAGGGACCTGCTGATGTCCTTTTTTTTAGTGCTCCTATATAGAGAGAGCGGTGACAACGTGAAACATGGACGCCATGTTCGCTAACATCTTTCAACGCGTTACTATGGAGATTATGTATCAGACTTAAATAAATCGCAGAATTTACCTTCAACTTTCACGTAACGGCCGAAATTATCGTTCGTCAATATTTAAAAGGCATCAACAATGTATGAGCAAGAACTAAATGTTCGGAAAAAGGCTGGTAAAAGTGACAAAACGTCCCCTTTTGCCCGGAAATGTTTTCTTTTTTTGGCCATAAAATTATGTCCGAGGTAATTTTGTAACATATAAAATGTCCTGGTTAACCTCATATTGTTTCACTGACCGTCATTCATCACTTTAAATGCATCAACTGCCCACCGGCATCATTATTATGTTGTTTTTTCAAAGCAAACCTTCAATTCATGAGAGAGACGAAAATGGCGTCTGACTGCATTTACCTCAACAATCTGATATTAGAGTATTTTCTAACATGAACCCATATTAGTTGATGTCCTCTTTTTGGATTATCAGAATATGGTCACCCTACATATACATTTATCTCAATTTGTTAACCATTTCTAGAAGGCATTTAAACCCGTCACCTTCAATTATTATTTGCATTCAAGTAATCAAGGCAAGCAAACACACCAATGGAAAGTCATTATTCCTGGGGTTATGCATCATACATTTATATACATCGTACATCACTTTACTATTTCTATATGGTATTTAGATCAAAATCTGTTCACTTCAAAGTCTACAGACTACAATCTCAAAGTTGAAATTATTACTTATACATGGAAAGTGATATATTTCTCTTCAGTGGGCTTTTTTCTGCCAAAACGCAAACAGATCTTACCACACACAACAAATAATAATTACTGGCCTTCCACTTCTCTCGTCAGACTTTGTGCTCCCACTATTTCCCCCTTTCTGCATCCAGAGGTAATAAATGTAACCGTTTGACTCCTCCAGGTCTCGTACTGCACCTGAACGCTGCACAGCATGGCAGCATTTTTAGATAATCATAGATCAATCTCAAGATGCACCACTCATATGTTTCTGTATCTGTTTCTGTGTGATACTGGCCAAGCTGGTATCGAATGTGGCGCCCAGGAAGCAGGTTTCCGCCTCTGAGCCAATCAGATCGCCGAATTGTCGTTGCCACTCTCTCTATATAAGCACACTAGTTTTTTTCAGTGCATGCTTCCATCTTGTGGAGAAAACGAGGAAAACGCTCTTTGGTTCTGGTAGATCTTCCTCCTGGTTTAGTGAGCTGGGCTCCTGGAGAACATCCTGCTCTTATCTCTGTTACGTTTCTAAAATTAAAAACGTATACGAGCTTCTTCCAGGCCTTGTTGTGTTTTATAAACGTTGTGTTCACTTTCAGTTTGCATGTTGAACTCTTCCTGCTTCCACTGCAGACTTCTCTTCCTCCCCCTTTAGGTTTTATTACAACGTTGGTTTAGTGCTGTTCTTTATTTTTCTCTTATCTTTGTTTTAGGTGACACATTTAGCCATTTAGTTAAACAAACAGCACTTTAGGTTCTTCGTTCCGTGCCCCATTTTATTTAAGGCTTCTCTTAGCCTGTGTGTTTTTGGGGACTTTTTGTTTCACAGAAACCTTAAGCACCTGTTATTTTTCTTTATGTACATTTATTTTATTTTCTGATTAAACTCTTTTGTTCCCCTGTTTTAACACCTGTCTACAGGGTCTTTTTGTTCCAGCGCCTAAGCAGCTGGGATGTAACAATGCACCAAAAGCTTGGATGAGTGTGTGAATAAGGGAAAGTCTGATATGAATATTTTATGACCTGGCTTTTATATGACATGATGAAACTGTCAAATATTTGAATCAAACCAGCAGTTTTTGAGCTTTGGTTGTTTCTGTTTTGGTGTTTTGCATAATTTCTAATAATAAAAACGATCATTAGTCATTCTGGAATTTACAATATTTCTATATTCTTTATGTACATGTCCATCCATTCTTCTTTACTCTATTACCTCAGTTCATTGGCTCTAAATAATATTTTACAGCTGGATAAAGGCTACAGTGTAGCAAAGCTGGATGATTTATGTGTTTTAAACATGAACTATTAGTCTAAATAGTTTCTGTTCCAGTCTGACTTATTGAGGTCAACACTGAAGATGGATTTCATAATAACATTTATATACATATAGATCACATTTCACAGAAAAAAGGCGTTTTATTTTTCCCGTAAAACCGCCTGTTGTTCAACATAAAAACAATCCGAGAAAAAAAATATTTAAGAAAAATTAAATTTTATTATTTCTCGAATATTATCCAAGAACAAAGGAACTAAATAGACAAAAAAAAACGCGTTGTGTAAATGTGTTTTGTAAGATTTACGTAAAGTTGGATCAAACATGTTACCATGTATTTCCGGTTACACTTATCTTCCAGAATAAAAGTCCTCGCTTAAATAATCAATTAATTATGGGGGATCACATTGTAGAGTTGATAAATATTCAATATTAATTTATCTACAAGTAAGCTGTGACTTGAGTTGATACATAGATTTTTGTTTTCATTTTGGGAAGAGTTAATACCAATGAACTAAACATCTTTAAGTTTTTTCTCTTCTTCATCTTGTAATAGGCAATACTTCATAAATCAATGACTAATTTTAAAAGAGCTGGTATGATGGAAGTGTTCTTCTTCCCAATTTCTTATTGAGTGTTTAATATGTGTTTCCATAACTTTAGAGCCAAACAAATGTGTTTAAAGTCAGCTTGGAAGCAAGACATTAACCTAGCAGACAGATTAAAAACAATGAAATGATCAAAATCAAATAAAAATAAATGAGAAATAAAACACCAGATAATATTTAGGTCCACCACACGGTCAGCAACATTTACAGTTCATATAAAACATTTTTGCTCTCATTCTGAACCTATAAACTTTGTCTAGAGATATAAAATCTATTCAACCCTTTGAAAAAAACAAACTTATTGAGTTTGACTGTAAAAGTATTTGTTTTATAGTTTAAAAATTGAAACTACATTTAAAAGTTAGGAAAATAAAGAACAAACATATAGTTTCTAGTTTAATGCAAGAACCAAAAAAATATTGTATTGTATTGTTAGTTTTATTCTCCTGTAGAAAATCCAAGCAATTCAAACAAACTTTTTTTTAGAGAAATTAAATATTGTAACTCATTTCATGTAATTTTCCTCTGAATGCTGGTGGCTTTGAGCAGAAAGGATCTCCTGTAGCAGCCTGTGTTACAGTGAAACTGATGTTGTATCACAGTCTTATAAAGAGGAAATATAGCTTGAAAGACAGAAGAAATGCTGGAGCCACTCTGTTTTTCAACCTTTATATTTAAAAAGAAAGTTTAGAATTTGGTTTTGAGGGCCCCAAAAAGCTGCATGTGGCTCCTAAAAGATGCAGATTACTGGGAAAAATACAGATTTCGATAGAAAAAAGTAGACTTGAGTATATAAAATTAACTAAAAAAACAATGAAATAACTTTTTTGTTTTGATGAAGATTTGTTCTTCAAAAATTGCAGCTTCATATTTTATCAAATAATTAGAATCTATATTAAATCTGATAGATTGTTGACATTATTTTCAAATAAGTCCGAATGACAGAGCATTTCCAGAAGAGGTTTGTTTCTGGGTGTTCTTTAGAAATGTGACCCGGTCCTTTCCTAATTGCGTCAGGCTGAGGGGTTTTAATTTGAAGGAGCCTCCCGGAAGCGCCCAGTCTGTTTCCCATCTGCAGCTTGTCGCTTCCTCCACAGAGAACTGCGAAGATGGCGGCGCTGCGGGTCGTTTTGCTCTCCGGCAGCGGGAGAGCTCTGCTCTGCCCGGGGAATGCTATCAAGACTTCCAAGGTAGAGCGGTAGATGAGTCTGATACGAGCCTCCTGGAGGTTTTATGTGTTAAACAGTTTTGTTTGTATAAAGTTGTGCTTGTGTGACGTCCTCCCGGTGAGCCCAGGTTAGCTCCGCGGCTAGCGGCGGACTGGGACACAAGGTCACCTGTGTTCCCCCTGATTTCAGCTCGTCTCACAGGGCGGAACCTTTTTTATTCATCACCGTTAGTTGGTCGGAGGTTTAAAACATCAGGGCAGGTTTGTAGCTTTTTTGTCTAAATGCCGCAGAGCTGTAAGCAGCGGTATTCCAGGCAGCGTCGTATCGGTCGGACTGTTAGCATATGCTGGGCTGGAGCCGGTTCCTCCCCGGTGTTGGAGAAGAACCATGAGATGGTGGTGGTGGTGGTTAGGGCGGGTCCAGGTCAGGCTCATCCTCCAGGGTTCACAGACAGCACCATGAAAGTGTTGAAGCTAACAGGTTAGCATTAGAAGGAGGAGAAAAAGCAGCCGGTGTGCTGACTACACAATGCGCATGCGCAGCAGAAAAATCCCTAGATCAGTTAAAATCGATTTAAAAACATTTTTTTTTTTAGGTTTAGGCATTTAAAATAATTTATTTTATGTCCTTCTGTGACTTTAGGGTCAGAACGTAAAACTTGTGTTTTGGTTATAATTGGTTAGCTAACTCATCTCAGGTGGATTATTATGGTTTAAATGAGATTATTAGTAAATTATGTGTTCATGTGGTACTTATTGTTGCATCTGCAGGCCATGGATATATAAAAACAGAAGTAGTTTTGTCAGAATGATGTGTTTATCAAATATTAATATTCATCCCGACCTCTATCGACTTTTAGCTAGCAGATTTATCGGTTCTAACAGTGGAATAATATGTAAAGCATCATCCTGCTGCAGGTTGGTGTGTGGGGGGGGTGGGGGGGGTTATGTGATATTATGTCCGGTTATAGACGTGATACTGAAGGACAGTTTCATAAGCAGAATTGGATCGGTGACATTAAGTAACAGCAAATCCTGGTTCAGATTCACCTGAAACCACATTTCTACCTTCAGCTTCATAAAAACCGTTTAAACGTCAGACGGCTCAGAATTATCGACGACTTAGGGAAATATTCCGCTTTAAAGAAAAAGGATGAATATATGTGGAGATTATGGGATGTTGTATGTGGAAACCAGAGCAAAGGTTCCAACACAAACGGAAAGTTTTCTGGTTCTTTTAGTGTCGTATTATTGAGGAAATCCAATCAGTGACGACAGGAGAACCAATAAGCTGCCATAAAGCTCCATATTCCAGGCTGCAGATATAATATATATTATATATAATTATTGATTATTGCTAAAGTGAGATGATGGGTGAGAGGAAAAACTGTTCCATCTTTATTTAAAAGCTTCAGTTTTAGTTATTATAGAGACGAATGTCCAAACAGACTTTCCTATCATCTAAATAATAATAATAATTATAAATATTATTATATTATTGAGGTGAAGCTGGTTGGATTGTTGTGGTGATGATTCTGGGTTATGATAATCTGTTCAGTAGATATTGGGTGGTTTCAATTCAATTTTTCAAGTCAGTTTATTTCTACAGCAACAATTCCCAACAAATATCATCTAAAAACACTTTACACCAAAAATAATTTTAATAAAATTATCCAAACATTCCAATCAGGTAAAAGTTTTCTCTGTAAGGAATCCCAGCAGATTGTGCTGAGTCATGATGTGAGGTTGTAACCAGATCATACAGACTCCAACCACAGCAATTCCTCAGCAATCCCTCATACTGAGCAAGCATGTAACGACAGTGGAGAGGAAAAACTCCCCTTTAACAGGAAGGAACCTCCAACAGAACCAGAAGAGAGAAGAGTAAAGAAAAGTCTTCAGTCTGTCCTCCAACAGTCTAAACCTATAGCAGCATAACTACAGAGATAACTCAGGATAACCTAAACCATTCTAACTATAAGCTTTATCAAAAAGGAAGGTTTTAAGCCTAGTCTTAAAAACACAGTATCTGCCTCATGGACTAAAACTGGGAGCTGGTTCCACAGGTGCTCACACATGCTGGTCCACATGCTGACTCCGTCCTCATTGGTTATCACTGAAGCTAAAGCCCCTCCTCCTTCTTCTTCTACTGTCGTTTTTAAGGCCAACATGTCGTTCGCCAGTCTGTCGGGGAAGAAGAAGGTTGCCCTGACGACGCTGGGCGTGGTCACAGCCGGTGGCGCCGGGCTGGCTCTGATGCTCCACCAATCAGTGAAAGCCTCTGATCTGGAGCTCCACCCCCCCAGCTACCCATGGAGCCACGCTGGACCGCTGTCCTCCCTGGATCACGGCAGGTGAGTCCACCAGAGGGCGCCAGAGTCTCCGCGGCGCTCGCTTAGATGGAGCTTCAGCTTTTCTTTCTGCTTAGCTGGAAGGAACTACGGCTGCTGTGATTGGTCGATTTGTCACTGTGACATCAGCGGAAAAAGTAAAATGATGTACAGAATGTAATGATCAACGCTCTGATTTATTTAAGCCCAGCTTTCCTTGTAAACCTGCAGCGTCATGCTGAAGCTCTGGGTGGTTTTATTGAACGTTTAGAGGAGGATTGTTGGGAATTTGTTTAGAAAAATTCTCCTTTGCAATAAATTTCCCCATGAAATATCCGTATAAAACCTGTCGCCGTAATCTGGGAGGCATTTCTCCAAATAACATGCTGAAGTTTATCCTAGCTGTGGAGGAGAGACTAAAACGCTCTTCCTCTCACTGAGGAAACGCGTTTTCTCTCCTGACTTTTAGCCATTTTAAAACAACCCAGAGGAAGAATGGGTGGATGAAGGCGTAGCTACACGTTAACCTTCAGAATGATCAACAGTATTGTAGCTGATCCTCCACCAGACCATTAAATATCAAGCATCAGGAATGCTTTCCCCAGCAGCGTATCGCTGATGCTGGAGCATCTTAACAGGACATTAGCCTCTGTTAGCTGCTAACATTAGCATCTACTGTGGCGCGACGGACTAATCCGACTTTTTACCTTCTGTCCACGACATCAGGGTCATTCATGGATGGATGGAAACGTCCAGATTGTCTCCAGTGTTGTCCTCTACGACCCGAGACTGAAACTAAAACCGATTTTAGTCATAAAACTGAAATCTGGACTAAAATAAACGGATGCTCTGCTGGACGTTTAAACACCATCCAGAAATAGATCCCTGTTTATTCTGTAAATATGCTCCACATTAATGTTTATCATGATTGACCCTCATGAAATAACAAAGTAATTAGATTATTTAAGAGAAAAATATGGAGCTGGAAGGTTTGATCCGTTTGGTCCAGGCCTAATAATGAGTGACGCTTAGAGGACCAGAGTTCATGCTGGGATGAAAAACTCACCAACGTTCTGCTCTAAACGCTGGGAACTATTTGTTGTAGTTTCTCTGGTACCTTTATAAATGCTAACCTGTGGATCCGTGTAACGGATGCTGATGTGACGTTGCAGCGTTCGCCGTGGTTACCAGGTGTACAAACAGGTGTGCTCAGCCTGCCACAGTATGGAGTACCTGGCCTTCAGGAACCTGGTGGGGGTGTCGCACACAGAGGATGAGGTGAAGGCCCTCGCAGAGGAGGTGAGCAGCAGCAGGCGGCAGCCAGTAGGTGGCGCCAGCGGGCCGTGTGCGCTGAAGCTTCTCCCTGCTGTGGTTGTGTTCAGGTGGAGGTGGTGGATGGTCCTGATGAGAACGGGGAGATGTTCACCAGACCAGGAAAGCTTTCTGACTACTTCCCCAAGCCGTACCCCAACCCTGAAGCGGCGCGCGCCGCCAACAACGGCGCCCTGCCTCCTGACCTCAGCTACATCGTCAACGCCAGGTACCACACACACACACACACACACACACACAACGTCCCGCTCACTGCTGTCACGTTTAAGGCTTTCAATTAATCGCTCTTATTAATAATTATATTTGTATGTCATGTAAAGGTGATATTACTCATTTTAATATCACTTATTTTGTTCAGTAGAAGTAAAATAAACACGTGTGGCCCTTTATGGGGAAAAAAAAAATCTGATCGTAGTACAATAATGCATATAGCTGCTGCGTAATGCGCCCCCTACTGGCTGCAAGGCCTCCACAGCGGATTGGTCACTTTGCACATCCAACTCCTTAAAAAACAAGTAGAAGCCAATAGAAAAACACTAAAACTGAATAGATTAACATTCAGCCAACCAGGGTGATGAGAGCAGAGCCTCGCTGAAACAAACGGCCTCGCCGTGATTTCCTTCTAAGTGCGGCGCAGGAACCAAACTTTGTGATAGAAACTAGGGATGGGAATCCTGTGACGATTCAATTCAGAAACGATTCTCGATTCAAATCCATTTTTTTTCTTAATAAATACTCTTTCATTCATCATTTGTGTTTGTAATACACACAACTTGACTAACCCGCTGATATATTTTAAGAAGAAAAATATAATATGTATTTTTTTGTTCTTTGGTACGTAGTAGAAAATACATTGAAAATATTTAGTATGCACCAAATGTTGCTTATCAACCATCATTAAACAGAAATTTATGGCTTATGTTATTATTTTCATTGTTTTTGTTAGAAATTTTAAAAGTCGTAACGTTATTGAACTCAGCATATATTTCGGACTTCCTTGAAAGCACCACAGGTGTGCAGCGCTGCTGGATGTTTATCAGAATCAGAATCAGCTGTAATGGCCAAGTATGACACATACAAGGAATTTGACTCTGGCAACTTTTCTCTCCAGTACAGAACTTAAATAAGTGAAATAAAAAAACGGAAAAAAATAAAATAAAATAAATACAAATAAATAATAAAGGATAATATATACACCAAACCAGGGTTATTGTACAGTAAGTATATACAGCAGTGCAGAGTTTTAGTTTATTGTTCATGTGAGTGGACTCACACTCTGTGACTATTCAGAGTTCATCAGAGCGACAGCCTGGGGGAAGAAACTGTTTTTGTGTCGGGTGGTTTTGGCGTACAACGCTCTGTAACGCCGACCTGAGGGGAGGAGCCTAAACAGATTGTGGCCAGGGTGTGAGGGGTCAGTGGTGATTTTTCTGGCCCGCTTCCTGACCCTGGCCCGGAATAGGTCCTGAATGGAGGGAAGATCGGTTCCTATGATCCTCTCTGCAGTCCTGACTGTTCTCTGCAGTCTGTCCTTGTCTTGCCTGGTGGCGGATCAGAACCAGACAGAGATGGATGAGGTCAGAACAGACTGGACTATTGCTGTGTAGAAGATGATCAGCAGCTCCTGAGGCAGGTTGAACTTTCTGAGCTGACGCAGAAAGTACAGCCTTTGCTGGGCCTTTTTCCTTATTATGTTGATGTGTGAGGTCCACTTCAGGTCCCGTGTGATGGTGGATCCTAGGAACCTGAAAGACTCCACTGTGGGGACTGGCTTGTTGAGGATCATGAGAGGAGATGTTGATGGGGGTCTCTTCCTGAAGTCCACTGTCATCTCCACAGTTTTGAGCGGGTTTAGCTCCAGGTGGTTCTGACTGCACCAGAGGACCAGCTGTTCCACCTCCCTTCTGTACGCAGACTCGTCGCCGTCACGGATGAGTCCAATGACGGTGGTGTCATCTGCAAACTTCAGGAGTTTCACAGAAGGGTCTCTTGACGTGCAATCAGTGGTGTAAAGGGAGAAAAGCAGTGGGGAGAGAACACATCCCTGGGGGGCGCCGATGCTGAGGGAACGGGAGCTGGATATGAAGTTACCCAGTTTCACCTGCTGCCTCCTGTCAGTCAGGAAACTGGTAATCCACTGACAGGTGGATGGAGGCACGGTGAGCTGGGACAGTTTTTGGTGGAGGAGCTCTGGGACAATGGTGTTAAACGCAGAGCTGAAGTCCACAAACAGGACCCGAGCGTAGGTACCTGCAGAGTCTAGGTGGTGCAGGATGTAGTGTAGAGCCATGTTGACGGCGTCATCCACTGACCTGTTTGATCTGTAGGCGAACTGCAGGGGGTCTAGCAGGGGATCTGTGATGTCCTTCAGGTGGGTCAGTACCAGTCGCTCAAAGGATTTCATGACCACAGATGTCAGGGCAACTGGTCTGTAGTCATTTAATCCAGTGACTGGGGACTTCTTGGGAACCGGGATGATGGTGGAGCGTTTGAGGCAGGAGGGGACCTCACACAGCTCCAGGGAGTTATTGAAGATCTGAGTGAAGATGGGAGCCAGCTGGTCAGCACAGACTTTCAGACAGGATGGAGACACTCCATCAGGACCTGATGCCTTCTTAATCCTCTGTCTCTGAAATAGTTGGCGCACATCCTGTTCACAGATCATCAGCGCAGGCAGGGGGTCAGGTATGGGGATGGTTTGGGGTGATGCTAGGCCTTTTGTGATGGAGATGGTGGGGGAGGTGGAAGGTGTGAAAGTTGTTTCAAACCTGGAGAAAAAGTCATTGAGGTCCTCAGCCAGGCGGGGGCTCCCCACAGGGTGGGGGGATGGTCTCCTGTAGATGGTAATGGTCTGCAGGCCCTTCCAAACTGCAGAAGAGTCGTTGGCAGAGAAACGCTCCCTCAGTTTTTGGCTGTAGATTATTTTTCCTGCCTTGATCTCCTTTGTCAGCTTGTTCCTGGCCTGCTTGTACAGGTCCCGATCCCCACTCCTGTAGGCCTCCTCCTTGTCCTGGCGTAGCCGTCTCAGTTCTGCAGTGAACCATGGTTTGTTGTTGTTGAACGTGCAGAAGGTTTTGGTCTGCACACACATGTCCTCACAAAAGCTGATGTAGGATGTCACAGTGTCGGTCAGTTCATCCAGGGATGAAGCCGCTGCTTCAAAGACGCTCCAATCAGTGCAGTCAAAGCAGGCCTGTAACTGCATCTTTGACTCATCTGTCCATCTCCTCACAGTTCTTACTACAGGCTTAGCAGATTTCAGCTTCTGCTTGTAAGATGGGATGAGGTGGACCAGGCAGTGGTCAGAAAGTCCCAAAGCAGCACGGGGGACAGAGCGATATGCATTCTTTATTGTGGTGTAGCAGTGGTCTAAGGTGTTCATGTCCCTGGTGGGACACGTCACGTGTTGTCTATATTTAGGCAGTTCAAGTTTGAGATTTGCTCTATTAAAATCCCCGAGAATGATTAGCAGAGAGTCCGGGTGAGTTTTCTCCACGTCTGTGATCTGGTCGGCGAGGTGATGTAACGCCTCCGTTACACACGCCTGCGGTGGAATGTATACAGCGACCAGCACAAATGAGGCGAACTCCCGCGGTGAATAAAATGGTTTACAGTTTATGAAAAAAGACTCTAGGTGAGGGCTGCATGTCTTCTTTAACACTTTGACATCTGTACACCAACCTTCGTTTATGTAGAAACACGTTCCTCCTCCCTTTGACTCCCCAGACAGTTCCGCGCAGCGGTCCGCTCGGAACAGCTGGAAGCGCGGCAGCTGTAGTGCGCTGTCCGGGATGTGTTCACTGGACCAGGTTTCAGTGAAGCAAAAGGCGGCAGAACGACGAAAGTCTGAGTTCTTGGATAGGAGAAGGAGCAATTCATCCATTTTGTTAGGCAGAGAGCGAACGTTCCCCAGGTGTATGGATGGGAGAGCGGTGCGTAATCCCCGCTGTAGCAATTTAACGAGCACACCAGCTCGTTTCCCTCGTTGACGTCTCCGTCTAAATCCACAGAGCGCTGCTGCTCCTCCAGTCAGAATCTCCATAAAGTAGTCTGGTTGATTAAAAACCGGTGAAAAAAGTCCGGCACTGGATAGCCCTATTTGTAGGATTTCCTCTCTGCTCATTTTAATTGCAGAGGGAGTGCAGAAAACTACGCAAAAAAGTAAAATTGTATCAAGTACTAGGGAGCGAAGTACCGAGGCGTCCATCCGCGCGCCATCTTAGGTCTTTATGTGTAGCTTATAAAGAAAGATCGCTCTTATATACTTGCAGAAAAAGAAAACTTTAGCCAAGGGTGTCATTAGCATGGAGAAGAACTTTTAGACGGCCCAAACAGTTACCTTCAGCAAATACAGGGAGGGCTGGATTTCTCTTTCGTCTTCCATGCTGAAGCTTTAGCCTAGCGGCTACAGCTAGCTAGCTAGCCAACGGACCTGTCAATGCGATGGTGGCCGTTGCATGACAAAGCGAAAATGTAAAAAAGGTTCAGAAAACATATTTTTTGAGAATCGATTCTCAAACATTTCTGATCGATTCTGAATCTTGTTAAACAGGAATCGAGATTCAGACGTGAAACGATTTTTCCTCACAACCCTACTAGAAACACCATTAAAGTTTATGATATGAGTATCAGAAAATAGCGTTTGTTTGCTGAAGAAATAATCTTTACATGGCTGCAAAGGTAATGCAAATATTACTGCTGTGAGTTTGAAAAGTGTGGTGTTATTCTACATATGTTTTGAACTTCTTTTATTCAGAAGGTGAAGGTCTGTTTGATATAGTTTGCATGGTTGTAAAAATATATTGTCTGTCAGTATTTGTTATTGGGATAAGCTTTTAAGTAATAAAACTCTTGGGTGGGTTTTATTGCGGGCTGTAAAGACAGGATGTCTGTAGATTTAGTATGTGGAACCAAGGCCATGAAGCTGGGAGTGTTGCCATAAAACCATAAAACTCAGAATGAACTTTTGACCAAGAGAAAAGACACGTCTCACCTTATGACTGCATAATTCTCTGACAGCCAATAATGGTTAAGACACTGTTTGGAAATGTTCTGATTGGAGGGAGAAGAAACGCCTAGAGTCCTGGCGAGGCCCGGTGTCTATAAAGTTGTGAAATGAAGATCATTCAATTGTCAGAAATATTGACTGGCCCAGAGAAACTAGGGGGGCAACTTTCTCTGTAAAACTGCAATTTGTTAATCTGTTCAAAATAAATGTTAAGAACTGGAAATTGGCTCCATTTTGTCTCTGCTCGAACATGCATTGAATTAATTTTGATAATTATTTAATTCAACAAAAGGAATCCTTGCTGTGGCCATTCTTTGGCTCATATCTCCGCGGTGCGTTCATGTACTTAGTTGCTGTAGGTATTTTTGGAATCGTCTGGGTCTCTGCTTTCATTTGAGTGTTTGTTTCAGTGTGTAGCACAAAGGATTGCTGCGTTAGAGCCAGAAATGTGGCGTCTGAGTGGAAGAAAATATGGTTTTATGAGTTAGTTTGCAAATATCTGAGTTGTGATTGTGCTTGGTAAAAACAGTTTATATAGCCTTATAGTGCTTGGTGTGCTGTTTAATTTGAGACGCATTATTATTATTTTTTCTGTATGAGTGTTGTTTAAGGCCTGTTAAAAATAAATCAGTCTCCCCAATTTAAGGGGTTAAAGCAACTAATCACTAACTTAGTTGGATTAAATCGATTAGTTGTTTCAGCTCTACTTTCCAGCAGTATGTTTAACAAACATGGGTTGTTGTACGTACGCCTTTAGGTTTAGTATTTTCTACCTCACAGCATCTTGTTGCCATGGTTCCCAGCCAGTTCCTATGCAGAGCTCTTCTAACTACAACATTAAAGTTTCTATTGAGCGTTTATATTCACATTAATCACACAGGTACAAACAATAAAATAACACAATGAATCTTTTCCATCGTTCACGCCTTTCTTCCATCTTTTGTCTTAAAGTCGCAGCTTGTGGGTCAACTTCTCAGAAATCCATAACCACGTATTTTCAGGGTCCAAAATTAACACTCGCCAAATCAGAGCAAATTATCTGCTTGTCGGGTAAAAGTTGGAGCGCTATCTGCCACACGGCGAGTACATTTTTGCAACAAATTATGTATATTAATCACCGTTTCTAAGGATTTCTGTGACGCTCCTCTGCTTTCTGCGTGTGATGGACGTGAAAGTTACGTTTCCTCATTCCAGACATGAAAATCCTTCACCTGACGGCAAAATTCAGCGTTTGAATCCAGAATAGTTCACCTACGTTATTCGTGTGTCCGATTAGGAAAACGAACGGCTGTAATCAGCGAGACGAAACGTTTCAGAACAATCTC
This sequence comes from Apricaphanius iberus, assembly GCA_028564705.1. Lineage (NCBI taxonomy): Eukaryota > Metazoa > Chordata > Actinopteri > Cyprinodontiformes > Aphaniidae > Apricaphanius > Apricaphanius iberus. The sequence goes on from JAPXFQ010002910.1 coordinate 71,434, forward strand.
ACTGACAGAAGCTGTAGTTTCACTAACTATTTAAATCCTCAGAGTTATTCAGGATTAAAAACTGTCTAGTTTCCTTTTAGTTCGGCTTTGTGACGGTAACTTCAGCAGAAGCTGGTCGACCTTTTAGCCAAAGTTACAGCGTCATAAATCAGACTTTTAATAATACGCAGCGACCAAAGTAAAAGAAAATCATGTCCCACTTTCTGCTGACACAGAGACTCCTGTGAGTTTTTAGATGAATGAGCGACTATTCCTGAGCAGGGCCGTATCTGGGGGGGTTAATTAGAGGGGCCCAGGGGGGGTCTGGGGCTGTAGCACTAAAATAAAAGCAAAGATGTTCGTTTAGTGGGGAAACAATCTGAGCTGCTCACATTTTACTGTTTTCATCAGTTAAACATTTACAGTGAATTTATTTTTTCTAAGGTTTATTTGACAATATGATAGAAAATCACAAATGAAAACATTGCAACTTTTTTCACATAAAAATGGAGAGACTGTTTAATTTGTTAGCTTAGACACATTATTGCTATGGACTGTTATGTCAAATAAATAAATTGTTACATTCAAAAATGTTTTTTTCAAAACTGACCAAAATGTTGTTTTTCTAACGTTGTCCCTCCTTTATGTTTGTCTCCAACATAATATCATATAATGGAATAATGTGTTTTATCATATCTGTGTAAAAATCATGTAGAATATCGGCCGGTAAAAAATACGCCTGGCTGTTGAATATTTTTCATCTACCGGCCATCTTGGCGCTAGATGAAAAATATTCATTTTGGACCCTGTGTATTTTCCAAAACGCGCCATAAAGCCATAAATCAGACGTTTGTGACCCCGACTTGTTCTGCATCCAGACCATCCTTCAGTCACAGAATGAACAAGTTAATTTCACCCATACAGACAGATGCTGCTCATTTCACTCACAAATAAAGTGGTTTTATCTTTTAAATGAATGCAAGAGTCAAAAAGGAATCTGCAGCTGTATGAGACGGATCTTCCTCTAATAAGCTGCACAGACATCCTTGATCTTTTCTAATGGGACAAAGGCAGAAGCCGGTCTGTTTGCTGAAGCTGCTCCGGTTGTCTCAGCCTTGGGCTTTCTTATATTTTTAGCGAAATTAATCAAAATTATGTCACGTTGTGCATCAATCACCCCTCCCAGGTTTACATACTGTAGCGTGACTAGCGCCGGATAACAGGCAGCCTCCTGACATTACATTTTCTCTAACCAGTGACTCACCAGTTTTCCTCCTGCTAACATTATTAACTAGTGGTGTAACGGTTAACCGTTTCTGTGTATTTTCTCATGAAATAATGGTTGTTATTAGCATGATATTTAGTGCAGGCGAGTTTCCGCTCAGGCGCTGCATTGAGTGACGCACAGCTGCACAGTAGTGTCCTGTTTGGGAACACTTTGGCTTCCCAGTTAGAGTTGATAACTGCTGATATTGTTCCACAGCAGGCAGCACATCCAGCAGCTAAACACACTTCAGACGGCACCGTGCAAATATTAATATCACTTCTACTGCAATGAAAAACAGCCTCGTGCAACTACAGCTAACATCAGCATTTAAATAACCGAATCAGCTGAAAGGTTCACCTTTTTAGCCAAAATCTTGCTTGTAACTACTAATTACATTATTATTTTCAAATGTTACAAAATGTATTTCATTATAAATCCCCCAAATGTGTTGCTTTTATTCATTTTATGCAATCATTCTATTGTGTATTTGCAGCTTTTCAAAATAAAGTTTTGTAAGTATTTTCTGTCCCGAAAAAGAACCGAACTGAACCAAATAAAGCGTTACACCCCTAATACTAACGGCTGTATCACAATAAGAGCTTCCCCCGTTCATCAGAGCACATTAGCTGACAGCAGCTGGTATTCGTAACAAGAAAATCACTGTTTCATTTCTCCTTCATTTTTATTCTCGCTGCAGTGACTAAAGACAGTCACTAGATGGCACCCATCCTCTGACTTTATAAATATATTTGTGATTATTTCTTTGTTTGCTGCGTTCCACCTGAGTGAACAAGATTGTTTCATTTTTATGCTAAATAAATTATTTGAATTTGACCATTATTGCCTAATATGATGCATTACAAAAGAATAATGGTTAGTGCATCACTTATGTGTAGTCCATCTTCTGAAATATGATTTAATGAATAAAACCAAAGATCGTAGTAGGACTGGACGATATAGGAAAGGAGCATATCGATAAAGGAATAATCATATTGATCAATATCAATAATTATTAACTATCACTAAATCTATAAAAGGCTATTTAAGTTCCTCTCTGGTTGATATTTTTCAATGAACAAATTTTAACTGAGAATTAAATTAATTTTTCAAACACTTTTTTTTATCATGACTAAGTTTGAAACAGAAACAAATCAAGAGAGACCTGAGTAACATCAGTAAATGCAGAAAACTTATGTTATTAACCATTATTTATATATATTAAAATTGTTAGTAATTTAAATGAAGTTTTATGAAACTTTATTATATTTAGTTTAGTTTGTCAGTAAAGCTGTTTCTGATTCAGTTCAGTTGCTAAAGCTAATGCTAACCAGCTACTCACCGATTCCAGAGATTAGACGGAGCCCAGTTACTCAGAGCTGAAGCCAGCAGGTTTATTCATCCACAGTTTTTAAAGCGTATTTTGCTTCTGACGACCGACTGGAGAACAGGGGGAATATTTTAAAAGCAACAGGTGTTGTTAGCACCTGGCTCTGTTTCCTGCTGTGTCTCTCTGTAACGGTGATTCACAGCGAGCCGGGGGAGGACAGCTGATCGTAATATTTCATTTGGTTTATCATGACTACGTCTTGTGTTTTAGTGCGTCGAGGATCGGTTCAAAACGGGACGCAGACTTTACCTGAGCCACTGATCTGACCGCCGCGAAGTTACGGTTCGCTTAGGAGCAGCTAAAATCATTTCTTTGTTTTTTGTGGTTTGAAAGGAGAGAGGGGTGCCTGACTTTGCTGCGTGGGTCATTGTTAATGATTACTGATTGTTTTTATTAAGCTACCTGATGAAAAAATAAGCCGAAACTTTTTTCCATCACACCCCAGGTCTATCGGTCTATTTCTATCGAATTATCGTCCAGCCGTAGATCGTAGACTAGACTAGTGTTAAAGTGGCACAGAGCTCTGTGTTGGAAGACACAGAAATTGAAATCGAGGATTTGAAGAAACATGACACACACACTTCTTTTGTTTTAGACATGCACATTTCTGGCATTAATTTGGACTGAGTAGTTTAACTTGTCCTCCTTCCCTGCAGACATGGAGGTGAGGACTACGTCTTCAGCCTATTGACGGGCTACTGTGAGCCGCCCGCAGGCGTCACCGTCAGAGAAGGACTTTACTACAACCCATACTTCCCTGGCCAGGCTATCGGCATGGCTCCGCCCATCTACAACGAGATCCTGGAGTACGACGACGGTAAGTCTGGGCTGAGGCGGGCTGATGTCCAGCCAGCAGGAGAGGAGCTGAAGGTGTGTGTGTTTGTGGTTTCAGGAACCCCGGCCACCATGAGTCAGGTTGCTAAAGACGTTTGTACCTTCCTGAGGTGGGCCGCTGAGCCGGAGCACGACCAGCGGAAACGCATGGGACTGAAGGTACAGACGCCTCATAAAGCCCTGATCCTGGGAGAGTTCTCCTCCTAACCCTTGTTGTTTGTCACCTACCAGCTGCTGATGGGCACCGCCATCCTCGTCCCGCTCCTCTACTACATGAAGAGGCACAGATGGTCGGTGCTGAAGAGCAGGAAGATCGCCTACAGGCCCCCCAAGTAGAGCAGGAACCACCTGGGTGTGTTCAGCTGATGGGCCAGGAACATCCTGCCTGATAAACACTCGAACAAACGCATATATTTATATATATATATAAAGCTGATTCCAGCGGCGTTGTTGAACACACCCTGCTCAGAGGTTATTTCATGGATCTATCTGCAGGATCTCCTCTCTAGCAGCACCTCACAGCTTCTCTTCCTGTTTGGGCTGCTTTGTCCCAGCTGACTGATGACTTCAATGATTGGCCAACTCTCTGAGGTCCTCTGGTTCGCCTCAACAATTCTGGCTCTATGTAAATTCATCTGTTGCTCTCCTCTTCAGAAAGTCTGAACTAAACCTGTTTTACTGTACAAAATAAATAGTTCTAAATGTTCTCATTGGTTCGGTGTGTTTCTCCTGGGTCACGACCTTTAACCTTTCCCCCTTTAGATCCATCTAACCGCTGCAGGAACTCTCTAAGCCTGACCAAACGCTCCAATCGTCATGTTTAAAACTCACAACTTCTACGAATTAGTTTTGTACAAATACTGGGGCATAACTACATTAGTAGTAGACAATGTAAAAGCTGTAGAAATGATATAAATATAGCCAAAGGTAGAGATTTAGACTATAGCGCTATACTGCAGTTACACATTTTCATATCAAGCTGTGCCTATAAACATTCATCCAGATACACAAATACTGATGTTCAGGGTTTCTTTCTACCAAATATTAAGTTTATTTTTTTATTTAACAGTAAATAAACCTGTTGAACTTTAAAGTATTTTTAATTCTAATGTGCTGGTTTATTTTTGTAAAGAATGTATAAATGCGTAACCAGGAAATTTTTAACTTTGATAACTTTTACTTAATTTTAAAATATTTCATCTTAAATTGTGAGAATTTTTCTTTCATTATTTTGTCAAAAGAAATAATAGCTTTAATAGTTTTGCTGCAATACATCTAGAAATTAACACTAATCTATGGAGCTAGGTTTGGGACTCAAGCTTTTTACTTTTAATGTATTTGTAACTTGCAAACATTTTAAAAATAGACGTTTCTCGTGAAAAGTTAGATTAGCTTTTACCATATTTGGCTTGCCTAGAAGAACCAATGAGTGGCTTGCTGATTTTGACCAACAAATCATGGAGAGATGAAGGTCGGGCTCTGCACCGAGTAGCAAAGTCATTAGCTTAGCATAGCCTACTGCTGGAAGTAGATGTGAAGGATTCATGTTTATCCAGGCTCTTACTGCTTCTAATAAGTAAAAATCCCATTCAAAAATAGAAACTAAGAGCTTTAAAAAATGACGGCAGCTAATAAGCGACGACCTAACTGCGAGCCATAGAGCGGATATTTAAAAAGCAATAGGTGATGGGATGATACAGCACATTTTGACTCCATGAGCTCTGGGATGAAAAGTAGCTGAGACAACATTCCCTTCTTCCCAGCCGTCTAACAGCATTTGTTGCTCTAGGATTGTGACTCCATGGAACGTTAACAAGCTGGTGTCGTACAGTATCCTCTCGTCAAAACGATCAGTAGTTTCTGCACTGTAACTGAATACGCTAGCGTACATAGTTCTTTCTTAAACGTCGCGGACACGGACAGCGCTCTACGGCAAATATATGTTTTAAGTTCATCAGCTTTCCACCGTTCAAAATAATCAATTTGGCAGCTTTCTCTATATGCATGTTCACTTCCAGCAGTTTGGGGTCCAAACCCCCAGAATGCATTGCACACGCCACGCCCCCAGGTAACAACATGGCCGCCGTCAGCCGGGTTTTTCTAGGCCGGAGTAATCTGTCATGGCAGCTCTTCGGAGGGCTTTTCGCTCCCATCAACCAGGGATAATGGTAAGTTAACCGTGTTTCCTTATGTATTTAGTTGTATACTTTTGGAAGTGCTAATACATTAGAATATCATTAGTAACTGTTACCAGTGCTGTTTCAGTGCTATGATCAGCTCTAAAACCTGACTGAAATTCCTCAAACAGGTTGTTGCTGTTTAGATGCTCACATACTTGATTAGCAACTATTTTCTCAAGAATTTTGGATAAGAAAGGGAGGTTAGATATAGGTCTGTAGTTAGCTAAATCATCTTGATCCAGGGAGGGTTTCTTAAGTAAAGGTTTAATTACAACAACCTTAAATTCCTGAGGCACATATTCATTTATTAAAGATAACGTTTTTACAAAGTAGTAGACTATTTTTACAGGTTAGAAAGAAATCATTTAAGTGTGTAGAGCGCCATTTTCTCTCCAGTTTCCTAGTATTCTGCTTTAAAGTACGTAACTCTGCACTAAACCAGGGAGCCAACCTCCTATGGCTGATTACCTTCTTTTTAAGGGGGCTACACTGTCTAGTGCCAAACGCAGTGAGGAAGTAATACTTTGAACCAGACCATCAATTTCTGAAGAGTTAGTGTTGGAATTACTGCCATCCACTGTGGTATTCTGAGACACATACGGAAACAAGAATGGAACAGATTATTTAAAACTTGTTACAGCATTGTCTGATAAAGTTCTACTGTAATGAAATGTTCTTTCAGATTTTGGAACGTTGAGTAAAGTAAATTCAAAGGTTATCAAAAAATGGTCAGATAGGACTGGGTTATGTGGGAGGACTATTAGTTCATCACACTCAATGCCGTATGTCAGTACAATGTCTAAAGTGTGCCGACCAGAGTGTGTGGGTCCCTTCACTTTCTGAGTAAAGCCAATTGAGTCTAAGATAATATTAAAGGCTGCAGTTAAGCTATCACTTTCAGTGTCCACGTGAATATTAAAATCCCCTACTATAATTACCTGATCAGTGTTTAAAACTAAATCAGATAAAAAAATCTGAGATCTGGTCCAAGAATTGAGAGTAAGGGCCTGGTGGACGATACAAAACCACAAACAAAAGTGTTTTAATGTTTTACAGCTTGGATGAGGAAAACTAAGTATTAGATGTTCTAAAGAGCTGTAGTTAATAACTGGTCTAGGGGGAATTTGTAAATCTGAATGAAAGATGGTTGCAACTCCTCCTCCTCGCCCAGTACTTCTAGGAATGTGAAAATGTTGATAATTGGTAGGAGTTGATTCATTTATAATTACATAATCCTCCTGCTGCAGCCAGGTTTCTGATAGGCAAAATAAATCAATTTTATTATCACATATCAAGTCATTTACTAATAAAGTCTTTGAGGAGAGGGATCTTATTTTTAGTAAACCACATCTAATTACTCTATTTTCTTGTTTGGTCCGAGTCGTATTTATTTTAATGAGATTTTCATAGTTTGCTTTTGTTAGGTTAACTTTTAGTCTATTTGATTTTGGCCGTGGGTAAAACACTGTCTCAGTGTGGTATTGAGTGGGTAACAGTACAGAAGCTGCAGAGAGGTGGCTTAAACTACGACTCTGCTTCCTGATCTGGATGCTGGTTTGTCAGTGTTTTGAAGGACCAATACATGTATCCATATTCCTAGAAAGAAGAACTGCTCCATCCAAAGTGGGATGGATGCCATCTCTCCAGATCAGACCAGGTTTTCCCCAAAAAGTTTTCCAATTATCAATGTTGCATGACCCACCCATGACGAATCACAATGGCTTCTCCAAATGTATTGGCCCAAGACAACCAACAGAGGGAGCTATAGCTTAGAGGCAGTACAGCTACTGGTATTATTTATCAACACGCATCACACATGAAAATCCTATTTTTGATTTTCTTAATGTTTTATAAAGGCTTTTCCACAGAGCTTGTTTCCATTTATGTTTAAAGTTTGTGCATATTTTCAGTATAAGTTCATGTAAAATGTTCTAAGGTTTCTGGAGATCATTTTTTTCAAACACAATATTATACATTACACAAAAAATGAAGTATTGATTTGTTTAAAAAAAAAGTGTCATTGTTTATTTTGAAGCATAAACAACCTTAGTATTTCATGTAAAAGGTTATATAAAAAAATATTTTACTTTTCTTTTAAGTCCTACAAAATTTGACCAATTTTTTTTAAAAAGACGTCGAAGGTAAAAGTGTTTTTGAACCATTTTGAGCAGAGGCATGGCTGCTGTCTTCTTGGACAGACAACAAGAAAAAAAACTTCACATTTTTTCACACAGAATTGGTCTAACTGCTTTTGTCAGTTGACATTGCCAGTAGTACGATATCAGAAATAAAGGGGGAAATATTTTATGTCTGCCTATTTATTTTTCTAAACATCCATGCTTTAAAAGTTGCTTTACATTGGATTGGTGGACTAAAACACACTGTTGGATTACAGCATGAAGTGTTACCGTTACCTACTCCACATTCGACAGTAATTGATAACAACAAAAAATAAATTGTGTTTTGCATGTTCTTCTATTTATAGGTCAACAAAATGGTTCCAGAAAATGTGCCCTATGCAGGGTTTAATGCATAGAAATATGCATAAAAATGTAAAAAATAACTTGTCAAAACTCTTCTCAAACATAGCATCAATGCTTCCTCTAAGTTATATTTTGTTTAGGAAGTATGTCAAAAGGAATATTTGTCACACAGTTGAATACTAGAATATAACCCTTAAAAAATAATCCGGTCCAGGTGGAAAATTCTCAGTACTGGACACAGAGTTACACCAACTTGTTCACCATTTCACAGTTTGGTGTTGATTAGGTAATTGATATAAAATATAGACCTTTCAAAGCAAAACATTACACTTCCTGTTCTCAGTGGGCGGGGCTTAACTGATGTCATAAGACTTTGTTCCCATAACTTTTGATCCTCCATTTCTGAAGGACAGTCGCCCAAATGTCCATCCATCCATCTTCTTTCACTTATCCCGGGTCAGTCGCGGGGGCAGTAGCTTAAGCAGGGAGACCCAGACTTCCCTCTCCGCAGCCACTTGGTCCAGCTCCTCGGGAGGAATCCTGAGGCGTTCCCAGGCCAGCAGAGAGACATAGTCCCTCCATTGAGTCCTGGGTCTTCCCCGGTGGGACGTACCTGGAACACCTCACCAGGGAGGCGTCCATCCTGACCAGATGCCAGAGCCACCTCAACTGGCTCCTCTCCAGGAGGAGCAGCGGCTCTACTCTGAGCTCCCTCTGGATGACCGAGCTTCTCACCCTATCTGTAAGGGAGAACCCAGCCACCCTACGGAGGAAACTCATTTCAGCCGCCTGTATCCGCGATCTCGTTCTTTCGGTCACCACCCAGAGTTCACGACCATAGATGAGGGTAGGAACGTAGATCGAAGGTAAATCGAGATCTTTGACCACGACAGACTGGTACAGCGCCCCCCTAACTGCAGACGCCTTACCAATCCGTCTATCGATCTCCCGCTCCATTTTTCCCTCATTCGTGAACATGATCCCCAGATACTAAAACTCCTCCACTTGAGGAGGGACCTCATCACCAACCCGAAAAAGGCACTCTACCCTTTTCTGGCTCAAGACCATGGTCTCGGATTTGGAGGTGCTGATCCCCATCCCAGCCGCTTCACACTCGGCTGTGAACCGCTCCAGCGAGAGCTGTAGATCACATTCAGATGAAGCCAACATCATCTGCAAAAAGCAGCTGCAGAAACTGGCTCTTGGGACGTTCGCTCATATGCCCCCTCCCTGGGCTGCCACCTTATCACAGTGGAGGGGTTTGAGTGTCCCAATGATCCTAGGGGCTACATTGTCGGGGGGCTTTATGCCCTTTTAGGGTCACCCATGGCAAACTGGTCCTAGGTGAGGGATCAGACAAAGCGCAGCCTGAAGACGATTATGATGAGTCACATTATTGGATCCAATGTTCCCTCGCCCGGACGCGGGTCACCGGGGCCCCACTCTGGAGGCAGGCCTGGAGGTGGGGCACGTTGGTGAGCGCCTGGTGGCCGGGCCTTTAACCACATGCCCGGCCAGGCTTAGCCTGAAGAGGGAACATGGGCCCCCCTTCCCATGAGCTCACCACCTGTGGGAGGGGCTATAGGGGTCGGGTGCAGTGCAAGATGGGTGGTGGCTGAAGGGGGGGACCTCGGCCGTCCGATCCTCGGCTGCAGAAGCTGGCTCTTGGGACGTTCGCTCAAATGTGAAGGCTTTAAATGACCAAAACTGCGTCAAAATGGCATGTTTAAACCAAGATGGCCGACTTCCTGTGCATTTGAACTTTGAACAGCTGAGTTTTCATATTTGTTTAGGCGTCCAAGAAGTCAATTCATTTGACAGAAGAATAATATCAGCTATCACTGCTTGGATGTAAAACCAGTAAATAGCAAGATGGATGTGTTTGTTAAGACGTGACTCTGCAGATCGTTTAAGTAGATCAATGCTCCGCTGATGGATCCATTAAAACCGAGGCTCTAGCCAGTGCTCTACGTGTTTTCTGATCTGAACATGGAGCTGCTTTATGATCGGTGATTATGATCCAGCCCAACTTTTACCTCCTCCTGACCTTCTGGGTTTAATATACCATAATATACTCCACTTACTTTTAATACTTTTAATTACTTTTAATCAAATAAACATCATCTTATGGTAACTTTCTGAACCAAGTATGGTTGTTTCATAACTGTTACATGTTTATGACCTACTCTTTGTGCTCTACTTATTTACCCAGACGTAAAACACCTGAAACCTGTTGGCTGAGTTATTCCCAGAAACTCTGATGTCAGCTCTGATGTCAGCTTCAATGGAAATACCAGCCGCCTTTAGTACTTCTATAGGAGCAGAACCAATGGTTCTCTACCTTAAATGAAAATGTTTCCCAGTATTTATTCTAATATTTTTAGAGCATTTTTATGATGTTGGCCCACCTTAAATTATCCATTCTGCTCAGTTTGAATCATTTAAAACTGGCTTTCCTTGAAATACTCAGTTTGTTTCCTTCAACAAAACACAACTGCTACCGCTTTAAATCAGAAAGAAAGTACACCCCGTCATTCAGGCCTAGGATATGATTGTCTGAGAATAATAAAGATAATCTTTTCACAAGGTGATTGTAATGCAGTTTAACTCTGCAGGATTAACTGAGAGAAGCAGCTTTTAGTTTCTATGCTCCCCTAATCTGGAACAAACTTCCTGGCCAATGCAAAACTGCTGAAACACTGAGCTGCTTTAGATCAAAGCTAAAACGCATTTGTTTAGAGCTCCCTTTGAATAATTAATAAAATCTGGATTGTTATTAATGTGTCTCTATTGTTGTGTATTATGCTTTTACTGATTTTTTTTATTAGATTTTATCCTCTAAGGATGAAAAGCACCTATAAGTGCCTTGTTGTTGAAACTGTGCTATGCTAATGAAGTTAAACTCTGCCACTGTGCAGCTTAAAGTTTAGAAGTTTCCTGAGAATGAATTGGATTTTTTCTTAAGGCAAACTGATTGGTTCTGTATACTTTACATCTTTACTGTTCAGGAAAATGAGCTGGGACAGTCCCAGAAAACCCAGCTGATCTGACCGGTCCGGTTCTTCTGTTTTACCGTGTGTCGTTGTCTCAGTGGGGTTGTTATATTTGGTGAACTAGACTAGACTATGCCCTGAGCTGAGCTATGACGACACTGATGGGATCAGTGTCATACCAGAGGCTGTGACATAAGACAGCAGTAAGAATAGGAGTCATAATTAGACCCAAACTAATGGCTCTAGCAGACATAAAGATGAAGGATTCAGATTTTACTTCCTTCACCTTCAGGTTGTCAAAGTTCAGTGGATAAATCTACAGTAGGAAGGTTGTTTTTTTAAGAACCATTTTTATTTTTTTTATTTTTAAATAAAGGATTTTCTTTTGCAAAAGGATGATGGAATAACAGTTTGAAGCTCTCATCAGGCTGCCTGTGGAGAACTGCAGCTCCTCCTGAAATGTCTCTCTGAAGGTGTTCTCTCTGATCTACCTGTCCTCTCTCAATGCCAGTTTGATCTGAGTGAAAGACATGGCTGCTGCTTTTTATGTTCAGGTCAAGCAGGAAGGACATGAGATTACTGGGAAACCCCAAATGCATCATGGAGGGGGCGGAGCATGTTCAAATGAATCATTACGTGCATCTTCCTTTTTAAATCTAAAATCAGAACTAGTCCTTATTTTCAATATCCAAAATAAAACATTTCTAACATTTATTTTACATCTACTTGTTGGCATGTTGGTTTGAACTAGATGCTAAACCTCTGAGTCATGTCCTTCTGACTAAAGAGACAGGAAAACCATGTGCTGAAGGTTTTAGTTAAAAAATGTAACAATTTAAACACATACAATTGAATCTTTTCAGTATTTTAGCATTTTAAACCCTTTTCAGCACAAATATAGTAAAATATATATATATATAATTAACAGGTTATGCCACTGATTACATCCCAAACAAGAATATGCAGTTTATAAAGTATTTGTAGAATGCTGCAGCTGTTTTACTTCTCACTTATTAAAGAAGCTCATCTTACCAGCCAAATTCCTTTCCACATATGAAAACTTAAAAATAAACCTGAGATAAGAAAGCACGGTTGTGAGCCATGAGGTCCCAATTAAAGGAAACGTCCCGAAACCTTGAACCAAAAAATCCCCATGTATGTAAAACAGTCTTTTGTTCCACTTTGGATCCAATCCAGTGCCAAAATAGAACAGACCATAAAGGTAGTCAAAGGTTTCCTAACAGAAAACCATCGCTAAATACCAAGATGACTCAGTTTACTCATAGAGGGTGAAACTAGTCAAGATGACTTTGTTCAAAGGTGTGAGGAATCGTACCGTCAACTAAATATTATCAAAAACATAGATATGGTTTTTGATTTTGGGAAACAAGAAATTAAGTAACGGATCATTTTAATTATATGTCAGAAAATAGAGCAAATGCAGTCATATAAATATGTCTGGACCATAATTAATCAAATTTTAGCTTTGATGAAAACTGTAAATCTATCTGCAAAAAGGGTCACCAGCGATTTTATTATCTTGTAAAAATTGCTAATTTACACATTGACAGAACAATTTTAACTGTTTTATTGTTGTTTTATTGATTCTCTTTTACCGTCTGTTTGGTGGCTCAGTTCACCCTAAAAAGCTACTATGGCTAAGTTTACATGCAGCCAGTATTCTTGTTATGGTTGTGTTAAAGTCACTATTTGGGTTTCTGAAACATTCGGAAAAACCCGTTTGCACGTGAGAGCTACTCCTATATACACGAAATCTGTATGACATACAAAAAATTCCTTCACTCAAGAGATTTAAACCAAGACCAAATAAAACATGACCAGAATACAAACCAATGTTCTTTTTGATGGAGATATGCCGATACGTGTTTACATGGCCAAATATTGAGGTAAGAAAAGAATACCTCAGGGATCATATGGGTTTTTAAAAACCCGGATATGATCATAATATGGTTTCTGACAGTCTACACATGGCCATACGTGACCGGATTATTGTTAATATTGGGTTATTGGCTGCATGTAAATGTAGTCATTGTAACAAACAGGAGGTTCTTGAAAGGTAGAACTTTTACTCCTTCATCGAAATTTGCTTTTCAAAGAACAGGCACCAAAATATGGTTTTTAATCTCTACTTTTTCTGCAGCCTCAATTCCACCTTTCCGAGCGTATTCATAATTTCTTTCAAAAGAGAGCAAATAAGAAACAGACACAATTATCCAATTTTGGCCAATCTCACCTGCAGGCGGGTGCAGTCCCAGAGAAAAATCCCATTGTGCACACCAAACTCCAGTGGACCACAGCTTTATTACACACAGATCAAGATAAATTACATTTCTCAGTCGTAATATGAAAACGTCTCTCAGAAAATTCCCAGCCTCCCTTCCTAAATTGACCTTGACTCTCCTGGCTGATTACATACAGCCTCTTTGCTACTTAAACGCCTGTTTTCTATTTAATCTGCCTTCTTCCTCTTTTCCCACACCATCTGTCTTCAGTGTTAATAAGCTACGCATTGTTCTTTGTTAAGCATCCACACACACAATACTTTCCTGTGGTTTAATATAATACCTCACAGAAGCTGTCTGAAAACCCCACACTAAAAGTAATTCAAATCTGCAGTTGTGTTCTGTGGAAGTGACTGTGGGAGCAAGATAAAAAATACGACATTATTAACACTGAGTTCTTCCCCGGTCATGTGTGTGTGTATGAATGTATGTCAGTGACCTGACAGAGACTGCGAGGAGGCAGGCGAGAACACAGGCGAGAACAATGATGAGCCTGGAGCATAAATGTCAGACTGCCCACTGAGATCAGGGAGCCGCTAAACTAACCCATTTTGTATTTCCTCAGAGAAACATCCAGAAAGTTGGTGTTGATTACATTTGATCAATGTTTTACTGTGATTGTAAATGTTATCACTCTTAGTATTTTACTACGTCATCTTATTATCTGCTGTTTATTTTAATATTGTAACTTCTTTGTTTACTGTTGCTTTAGGTTCGTGCATGCATGGGAAATGGGCTGGGAGGAGGAGGGGAATAGCTGTGATCATGTTTTTATTCTGGGTTTGGGTCTGATCGAGACTGAAACCGTGTGATCTGGCTACATTTCCAATCACTTGATTTGATCAGGACATCCCTACACCCAACTCAAACTATAACGAAAATGGGCCAGTTGTCAAAAGAAGCTCTGAAAATACATCCACATCTGCAGTCAAAAAAACAGAAAAAGAGGTTCTAACTCAAAGCCAGTCATAGCTCTCCCCCTGGAATCTCTTTAAAAAATAGATTTACAGCCCTTGACTCTGAAAGACGACAGCCCACGGGATCTGTCACAAATTTAACAACAGCCAAATGAGAGTAAGAAACCCCCCAATAAACGGAGAGGCAGCACCCAGAAACAGCCAAGACCAAAGGGAAAAACCCAGGAGTGGGAATTGGACACATAATAAATTAGGAACCTCCCCAGCAAAGGTTCTGATAATTCTTGATGGTTCAGTAAATGGGATCAAAAACGTCTGCAGCGAAAACACTAGTGTCTACAGCTACCCAAAGATCACTGTCAGAGAAATTATGGAGAAGATCCCTCCCATCATTGGTGTTCATCCAGGGTAAAACAAATAATTACCCACACAGGATCATAAGACATAAACTCTGAGAAGAGTGAACTTCCCACGGCTGACGTCTTCCAGCGGCTTCAGGTTCTTAATATGCTTAATAACACAAACATTTACATCAGTGGAACGGTTCCTAAAGAAGGAGATTCCTCAGCTCCATAAATGGTTGAAATTAAAATGGTTGGAAAAATCTTTCACCTATATTAACAACTTCAAAGTATTCAGCTCCGTAGCCCATCTACTCAAAGAAAATCACCGCTATCTCAAAAGAGCTGGAATTAGACTGATGGCTCCAAACATCTTTTGTTCTATAAATAACAAGACGCCAGGTTTCTCAAAACAACCAAAAACTGACGTCCCAAAGGAAGGCGCCTCCGGCTCCCTGCAGCCCGCTGATAAAAGACTGACAGAGAACATACACTCCCTACATCTACTACTAACACAGAGACTGAACAATCAGACAGCTTCAAGCAAAGATGTGATTCAGCATCATCTATACCAAGGCATACGGCCCGTTGGATGATTCAATCTGGCCCGGCATAAATATCTGAGTATGTAAAAAAAAAAAGAAGCAAGTCCCTAGCTCATTTCTATCAAAAGTTATGATTTCTTTTAAATACACACAAACCAAATGCTCCCTCCGGCAGCTAGAGGGCAGTAAATGTGTAAAAGAGCTCACGTCCAGCATGCGGCACTGACACGAGTTAGTCACAGGAAATAAACATTTGCAACGTGATGTGTCGAACTAAAATTAAACCGGCAATCTTGCTTCACCATTCACCACTGCCAAACATGTTATCGGTGACACCACGATAGCAAATGACATTTCGAGCGCTGTCGTTGGAGCGCTGGACAAATCAATGGTCGGGAGAAACGCAGGCGTTGCCACAAAATTCCGTGACAAAGTCCAGACCGCAAAACGAAGACAAGAGTTTAGTGTATTTCACTGTATTTTGCATCAGGAGGCATAATGTTGCAAAACACTCCAAATTGATCATGTTATGAGTGTGGTTGTGAAAACTGTTTCATCAGAGCGCGTGGTCTAAATCACCGTCAGTTTGACACATTTCTCAGTGATAATGACCTTCATGCTGGCCTACCATACCACACTGACGTGCGATGGTTAAACAGAGGTGCAGTACTCAAGCTTTAAGCTACGAGGGGAAACTGGACAGTTCATGGAGAAGAAGGGACGCCCAGTAAAGGAGCTTAATGCCAGGAATGGGTGCAGGATCTTGGGTTTATGGTGGATATTACACAACAGTTGAATACACGTAACACTACATAGCAGGGCCGTAACAGAGTTGTCCCTCAATATTACGGCAGCATAAGTGCGTTCAAGATGAACCTGTCAGTGTGGGAGACGCAGCTATCCAAAGGTGACGCCGCGCATTTCTCTTGTCTCACAGCTGTGCGTCCGATAATGATTTGGATAAATATAAAGACAACATAACAGATTTGCTGCGAGAGTTTGAGCAGAGCTTTCAGGTATTCAGTTAACTTTGTTCGCTCGCCGTTTACAGTGAAGCCTTCTGATATTCCAGCTGACATTCAACTCCAGCTTATTGACTTGCAGTGCGATTCCGCTATGAAGGATAAATTTGGGTCCGTGGGATTGGATACGTTTGGGTTAACCCCAAATTAACAACCATGGCTGCAAAGCTTCTATCCATGTTTGGGACTTCTTATCTTTGTGAACAGGTGTTTTCTGTAATGAACAATAATAAAACAAAGCAGCGCTTAAGGTTAACAAATAAACTCTTGTATGACATTTTTAAATGTGCTGCTACTCAGGATTTGACACCTAATATCGATGCACTTGTGAAGGCAAAAAGATGGCAAGTTTAAGGAGCAGCAGCAGCAAGTAGACTGCAGGAGTGCAGTGAGAGAGAGGAAAAAAGTCTGATGACACCAAATTTGTTTGCACTCATGAATACATATCATTAAAAATGAGATTAATCTGGTTTCCTATCAAAGACAATTAATATTGTGCAGTAGGCCCAGCCTAGTAGTTTGATCTGATGTAGTCTAATCTTATTGCCCATGCGCTGCTATAACTTTTATTTTGTATTTATTTTGTTATTTTTTCAAAGCAGTCTGACAATTAAGGCAAAAATATTTTTTTCATAGCTCCCACTTGAGTTTGTTTAGTGTAGTGAGTTGGTTCAGGTGCAAAAATGAATTCACTCCTCTGTTAAAATAAACCAGTTGTTAACACATTCACCACCAAACATGAAAATATTGTTTGTGAATAAATGTGTTTTGCTCAGAAAATATGCCTTGTCATCCGTGATTATAATATGTAGGGTAGGCTACAAATGTAGGCTGAATGATAAAGCATAGTACTGAACATCAAAGCTAAATATTTGGAGTTTATATTCTTTTACTGATCCGGCCCACCTGAGAACAGAAAGTCTGGATCCGGCCCCAGAGCCAAACTCAGTTTGACATGCCTGATCTACACCATCATCAACAATTAGATCGCCATTAAACTATTCTAAGAAACTTCAAAATATGAAAGGAACCCAACCAACTCTAAGACTCTCATTACATCAAAAGTCCGTCGGATGTAGCTCTCCCTTCCTACAGCTGGTAATAACTGATGTCTGATGTGAAAGATTTCCAGACACTAACTCCAGACCCTCACCCACCAGGACCTGTCTGGTTACCAGGAAAGTAGCATTCCAGTGATTATAATCAGAACTGACTTTCTGTCAGAAGAATTCACAAACTACCACCGAATCTCTTAAACTAGCATTATTAAATATCAGATGTATATCAGGAAGATCTTTTCTAATCAATGATTTTATTACTGAATATAATATACATATTCTACTTTTATCTGAAACTTAGATGTAAATACTGAAACGTCTACAATGCTACAAGCTATTACTCCTAACTAGATATTTTAAGCAAGAGCAGGAATCAGAGGGAGGGGGGGGGGTTAGGCACAATCGTTCATAATCCAATGAACTTTAAAAAGGTCACCCTTCACTTTGTGTTTTTTATCCCAACCATAACCAGGTAGATAATAAACTGAGACTGAAATATTTAGCTATAAATATAGTTCCTGACTTGTCAGGTGGCGCCCTGTATGTAATAATTTCCCCTAAATGATTAATCTTATTGATTGCCATAAGCAATCTTTTATTCATAGCCAAAAAGTTGAATTTCTTCTTCATCCACAAGATTAGGTAACGCTGTTTGAACATCTTCTGAAATGGACCTTAAGAGAAGAAGTTTGAGAAAAGAAACCCAATTAGAACACCTCTTCATAAAAAATGGATGAGTCACAAAGACAACTTTCAACAACCGAAATATGTTCTTATTTGATCAGAAAGTTAAATGTTTTAAAGGACAATCTGATCTTTTCAGTAAAATACATTTTGTTTAAATGACATAAACATACGAAAACAAGGGAAAATGTTTAACATTTAATATTTTTAATAGCATCAGTTTCATTCAATAGATTAGGCAACATTATTATACGTTTTTCATCTATCATGCATTAGTTATCTACATGCAATCAGCTATTAAGTGTTTGTGTAATTAATCAGATGGATGCACTGAGGACCTTCTAACGCCTGGAGGTTTTCAAGCAGCTTTATTTTCTGTTTAAACTCGACATCAGAGACAAGTTTTCAGGTATGATCTTCAGTGGGGATGCATTTGCTGTGTTGAAGTATGGGAACAGTTTTTCAGTAAATGTGTGTGAGAAGGTGTGAAGGTGTGTGTTGGTATCAAGGTCAAAGAACAGCAGCTTCCCTCTGTTCCAGTCCAGAAAGACTCTGATCCTGCTGAGCCGACCGTTCACTGACAGAACCGTGGATGGTTCTGATTGGGCCCGCGCTATGCATTTACCTTTATGGTACCCTACTCTCCATAGACGAGTGGGATGAATTCCTTTCCTCTGGACACTTTGGGAGGCGACACCAACAAACCAGTCGGTGTTGTCTCCCACCTCAACGTCCCAGCTGTAGCTTCCTGCCATGAAGCCCTCAGAGCCCAGGACGATACGGAAGAAGTCAAACCTCTCCAGGTTATCAGGAACTTTCTGTTTCTGCCCAAATTTTACGCTGGTCAGATCTTCAGACACGATGAGCTCAAAGTTTGCGGTGTTTGGGTCCAGAACCACAGGAGTGTAGGACACCAGATGTTTCATCTTGTTCCAGATGTTGAAGTTCAGGTTGCCCAGGTGTTTGGCCACATCTATCAGGGCTCCTGAGACAGGCTGTGGATCCTCCAGCAGGGAGCGCTGTCGGATAGCTTGTACAGAAGTCTTAAAGGTCTGCAGCATTACGGCATCCTCAGCTTTTAGCATTCTCTCTGTGTCTTTAATTGTTTGTGAAAGAGCAGCAATGTCTTTACTCAGGGCATCAAGCTTTAGGTTTAACTTATGAGTCTTTGTGCTTGATTCTGTCCTCAGAGCACCAATCCTGGCTTCTTCTTCTTTTTGGAGAAACAGAAGAAGCTTCCTGAACTGCTCCTTGATCCGTCCCTCGGTTTGTTTTGACTGGAGCTTAACGTGTTCAGCTGTCTGCTCCAGGTTTCCTTTCTCTTCCATGAAGATCTTCAGTTTCTCCTGTAGTGACCCCAGGACCTTCCTGAGCTCTGTCCTCTGTCCCTCAGCAACGTCCCTGATAGGTTTGACTTTGTGTCCAACATGTTCATCTGAATGCTGACAAACGAGACACAAAGGCTCCTTGTGCTCCACACAGAACAGTTTGAACTTCTCCCCATGCTGCCTGCAGAGAACCCTTCTTCTTTGTAAGAGTGCTTGAACAACCTTTTGTAACGCCAAGTTGGCAGGCGGGTCACTCGTAGGTGATGCAGCCTTACAAAGTGGACACTCCAGTATTATTTTCCCTTCCCACCAGTTATTAAGGCATGATCTACAGAAGCTGTGGCTGCAGAACAGGACAACAGGGTTCTTGAAGATGTCTTTGCAGATGGAACAACAGAGTTCCTCCTCCAGTGTCTCTGACATCGTTTCCAGTGAGAAAAACCACAGGAAGATCCGCTCCTCAACCTGAATGGTGTTGGCTCTTCTCACCTCTGATCTGTTTTCTGAGTCTGAACTGAGAATGTTTCCTTCATGTAGATGAGAAGGAAGGTAAATCTTAGGTGTTTCCAGGACGGGGTGGAGCGTTTGACTGGTTACACTGGTTTCATGTTAAGCTATAGTGTCATCATTCATTTTTAACTGTAAAATTAGTCTCTGAAATAACAAACTGTTTTATTTGAAGTTTCAAGGCAATATTTCAGAGGGGAAATATTTTTTCTCCTTTTTTGTATTACAATCATTTGAACCCATTCTGTTATTTTAATTAGTCTTATTATTTTCACAATTACAACATCAACTACTTAAAACTGCTTTGTTCTTGAAAGATTTTTCCTCATAATGAAATGTACCTTTAATTATCCTGAACTGTTTGTTTCTAGTTGTTTTATGGTCTGATGTGACAGAGGTCTGCTACAGAAGTCTACATTCAGGGAAAGTTATACAAATTTTACTAAAATATTCCAGTTTATTTTTGTTTCTTTTTATTTTTCTGGTAAAACTATAAATGTTGTACTTTTCTTGGAATCCTGAGCAACATTTGCTTTTAAAGCTGCTGAAGAAATGCAGGATGGAGCTCAGCTGTTGTAAAATTGGTGTTTTATTGTCTTATTATTTATTTATTATTAGAGCTTTTGTAGTTTTGGTTTTTGTTTGGGGTTTTTTTTAGGAAAGGAAGGATTTCCAACAAACCCAAACTGAACATTAATGTTTACATTCATGCTGTATTTTATGCTGTTGGACTCACATTACATTTCTGCTGCTGTTATTTGCACGTCTGTTTTTTCAGTTTATATTCTGATAACTTCTTATAGATAATATATTTACTTTTTAACAGACATCTGTAAATATTTCTGTAAATTATCCTACTCAGTTTCATTTAAAGTAGGCCACTTTATTCCCAATAATGGCACAGTACTTGGTTTGGTAATGTTTGTCATTAATGTATTATATATTATTCTTAATTCTGTTTTTAATACTTTTTCTATTTCTCTTGTGTGAATATAAACGCTTCTCTTTCCTGCCACTTAGCTGCTGTTACAGCTGAATTTCCTCTTTGTAAGACGATAAAAGATTCTTCTATTCTACAAGATCAGCAAGCATGGTACTTCGTTACATAACAGAGGAAAGAGAATCATCTGTTTCTGTTTTGTGTTCATTCAACCAGTGCACAGACTTGAAAAAAGTTACCTGAAAAGGCTGTTGGAGATGAGGCAAAGCATTGTTCAACGAATATGGGTTGACTTTAAAGAGAAGAAAAAGAATGAAATAAACCTGAAACAAAAATATACCCAGGAATCCTATTTTCAAGCCTTGGTTTCAATCAGCCATGGAGCAGATCAGTGGCGGTCCTCGACCATTTGGTTCCCTAGGCGACCTTGACTGATGGCGCCCCTTGCCCACGAAAAAAGAAGTCATGTCCAGAGAATTGCACATTTATTTAAATATAGTATAACAATTTAACACTGAATAAAGCTGTTCAATAATAAATAAATACAAAAATTATTATTTAAGACTCATGTTGTAACAAAGCTCCGCCTCCAACACAACCAGGTGTTAATGAATCACCGCAGCGCTGCACAGATTTCTGAAACGGACCCATAAGATGCAGCATTACAGGCTGCCTAGCCTTTTTGTTCAGGCCGTTAATGTGACGGTGAGGAAAGAGTTAATACCGCTGCAAGCTGAGAAATATGTTGGCGTGCAGCCGGAAAGCTAAGAAGATATGAAGGAGAACAAGATGGACGACCTCTGACCTTGAACATGGAACAAATACCTGCAGGGGAAACCGGGTCAAAGCAGGTTTGCCACCATCTTTTCCAGGAAAGAAACTGACCTATGAACGGTTTATTGATGATTGTTGAGGCGTGTCTTCAAGTAGAAGTACAATAATGTAATATTCAAATTTTACATGTCGTATTTTCATGAGTTGAAAATCATCAGAATTAACAGAAATGAAGGCTTGAAACCTAAAATCCGTGGATTTAATCTGCAGATTTCTTTCACTTAGTGATGGACTTTATAGAATAATTGAACTTTTCAATAACATAATTTATTAATTTTGACTGTCGGTTGTTCTTAGTTTTAAAGGATAGAAACACTTTTATCAGGAAGCAGATCCGATAGATTCACATCTGTTATTATAAATAAATTCACTCATTTTTTCTGTTGTTGAGGTTGATTTTTCTCTCCATAAAAGCTCCACCTGTTCTGGTATCCTGTCCTCCCTGTGACCAAACATCCTCCATGTCCTCTTATCAGCTTTTTACTTGCTTTAATATAGAAATTACTAGTCTTCCATCAGTTTCTTTGGCTTCTCAAATTCCCAGATGGTTGTGGCAGATGCAAATATTGCAATGAAGCAAATATTTCCATTGTTACCTATAAAATATGGACATTAACCTGAATTAATAACAGTTACACTGAACCATCTGGCCTCAGGGAACCGCTCCTGCTTTAAGCTGCAGCGCTGATCAGGTTGGTTCAGATTCCCTCTGATTCCCATCAACAAAAAGAAAGAACATGTCTGCTTCTTTTCCTCCTTTTTTGTAACTTCATTGTGTGACAACATAATGCGACATTTAGTTTAACATGTTAGCTGCTGCGGCACAATCTCATCCGTTGGTCAGAGACCCAGGACCGGTTCACCAGAGAGGAGCTCGGATCAGAACACCTTTCCAGCTGTGAGAATCTGCCAGCTGAAACAGACATGAGAATAAAGTGGAAACAAGTCGTCGTTTGACTGAGTCGACCTTCGAGGTGGAGGTTGGAGGACAGACGCTTTACCTAATGAACACACATGCGTTCTCACCTGCATTTTCCTAGAAAGGAACTTCAGCTTCTGCCTGAGACATTCAATCTCCTGAGTAAAGAAGCAGAGTCCCGCTTCAGATGGCTGTAACAGTGAAACCAGAGTGCTGCTGATAAATGCAGCTTACCTGCATCAGTTTTTCATCGTGTCGCAGTTTGATCTGAGGCAGAAGGTCAGTTAGTCTCTGGATCTGCAGAAGAAAAAGGATCAGCCAGTAAATGCCCACTGAATGACTGCACCTGCATTATTTCCAGCCCCAGATGAACCAGCCTGAACAATCAGAACCCAGTGACCTTTTTTAGCCAATAACCAGAGCAACAACCCTTATATCCTTCAGTAATAAACATTTGCTCCTGTGTGGAGGCTGATTTCCAGGTCCTGCTGCATATATTAATGAGGCTAATTTGAGATCAAAGCAGCTCTTACTGATTTATTATTTTCTATTGTTGCTGCCAAACAGCAGGACTGAAACGCCTCCTTCAACTCACTTCCAAAGCAATAACCGGTTGGATTTTTATAAATCCTCTGATTTATGTCCAAAATAAACCAAGATAAAGATTTCTGCATGAAATCCTAAAAACGTCTTAGTTCATCATTAAATAGTGTTTTTCTTTCTTTTGGTGCTTTTCTCATGTATAAGTGCCGAACTCTGAACCAATGAACATGTTCTCTGTATTTAACTCTGTTTCTATCCTAGACTAGAAGCTATTGACTAACTGTTCTCTCTCTCATCTTATAGACTAGAACAGCGGTCTGCAACCTGTACAATCCAAAGAGCCGTTTCGCGCTTAATCCAGATAAATAAAACTCATTCAGAGCCGCAAATGTAACGTGACCTTTAGAAAAACTTAATTTTGGATTTTTAGGTAGGTACTATAGTTTTATTTCTGTTTTTAGGTTGAGGTAAAAGAAAGAAAAAATCTTGAAATGTTCGCGTAAAGAGGACGGATTCATTTTCTTCTGAGTTTTTGACATTTGTGGCAAAATTATGTAAAAATGCACATAGTTTTAAACCTAAATAGCAGATGAAGTATTGTTATTTTAATGTCATTCTATCACAGAAATTAAAAATATTTTTTATATAACAAACCTCCTGCTAAAACCTGAATTTATTATTGAGAGAACAGAAAAAACATTATTTGGTATGTTTTGGTGCGAGAGCCATTGTGGAAGGTCTAAAGAGCCACTTGAGGCTCCGGAGCCACAGGTTGCAGACCCCTGGACTAGAACATCGGGTCAGAGCTGAGCTGTTTAGCTCTTCTCTTCTAGATGAAGCAACTAAAGGAGATCCTGCTGCCTTCAACCTTTCATTGGAACATAGAAAGTAGTCCTGGATCAGGGATTGTGTTTCTGTGAGCCAGGTTCTGGTTCTGGTGTTTCCTCTCCACCGTCGCTGCATGCTTGCTCAGTATAAATGAATGCAGGCGACTGTCGCTACATGTTGGTCCAGGAAGAGTTAACGCTGCCAGACAATCTGCTGGGATTCCTTAGACAGGAAACTGTTTAGCAGATTGAAATGTTTGTCTGACTGAAGTGAAAAGCGCCTCGACAATATGCCTATTTTGAATTTGCGTTATAAAAATAAAGTAGAAATGAATCGCTCAAAATCAAACCATCAATAGGAAAGTTCTGAGAACTGGTTCCAGTTCATCTGTGTCTCTTATAATCTTTCCTTTTATTCCAATCAACCACTGAATGGATCAGTTAAGAAAACTGTCTTCTCCCTCTTCCACCAGGTGGTGGCGCCTTACCCTCCTGTCTACGGCCTGCAGTCTGCTCGTCATGCTCCTGTTGATCACAGTCATTGGGACGGTTCTGGGTTTGGGATGAACTGAAGCACAATTACAACCGTCAGTTACAGGAAATCATTTTTTATTACAGTACACACAATAACCATTAGATGGTCTTTCTGTTGGTTCCTACCAGGGTTATAATAGTTTACAAAATGTTCATTAGTTTTAGTTTTTAGTTAGGTTTGACTTAAGATTTCAAATTCTATTTAGTTTTACCATTTGTTAGGTAGTTTAGTTTTATGAAAATGCTTAGTTTCAGTTTTAGTCCTTTTGTTAAACAAGTTGTGTCGTAGGCTACGTGAATCTGGCTAACGTTACTTTGTGTTCAGTAATTGCTTCTCGTTTAGAACGTCGTAGGAGTTACCCGTTTACCTGGAGTTAGTTCGTCCAAAGACAAACGTTTCTGACACGTCTAAACGTAAACTTGAACATTTTGGTTTTAAATGGCGAAAAGAACCCGCAGGTAAAAAGTCCTGGTGAGAGTTTAACAAAGGGAGGGGAGGGCAGGATCATCTAATATTTTTATTTATCGTATATTATTATGGGGATGATGAAGTACAGGCAACCGGAGACTTTAAATTACAAAACCGAGCCCCAAGTCTCCCCTACATGCCAACCTAATGTGACTGTGTGAGGATTCTCTGCTCTGAACATGACTGACAGCAAGAGCCGTAACAGGTTATGTGAGCAAAGCGTTTCTTCTCTTCATGGCCTGGATGGACCTCCATTGGACAGTTTCGACTCTCAGCCTTTTGTTTCGTCGTGGATTAAAGATGGCCGCCTGCAAAGAAAGAGGAATCCACTGTGGACCCTACTTATCTAAGGTAAGATAATCTGGGATCATACTGGTTTCATTTTACATTTTACATGATGATGGTGTTTCTGATCCACGTTGACTTGATTTGTTCTTAAATGACTACAATAAGGCACAACATTTTGGACTGCAGATGGATCTTCTGTTGCTTTTTGATACTTCAGAACATGTTAAACTACAAAAACATTGCAGTACACCATGTAATATATGGCTCCCCAAAAGCTTTGTTGTAATTCAAACCCTGACAACACAGATGATCACATCTGTTTCTAACACGAAGGCAGAGAGCGACATAGCAATAATTATTCTAGATATTATGAGACACATTATGAAACAAAAACTAAGCATATTTTCTCAAAACATTTCGTTCGTTTTAGTTACTTTTAATTCTGGATAAGAGGTGAAACGTCTTCCAAGACAAAATTACCAAGTCCAGTGGCGTTTGATTGAAATTTCCTTGAGATAACCATGACCTGGATGACTGAGAATATTCACTTCTAGTTTTCTTTATTTCATTAGTTTTAATTAAGGATAATAACACTGGTTCCTACAGAACATGAAGTGGGTTTGTTGAGTGTTTTTAAAACAAAGATCCAACTGAAACCAGATCATTATGTCCAAGTCCAGTCCTGCAGACTTTACAGGCGTCTCCTCCCAACCTGAAGCTGATTTCCCTCAGCAGCAGTAACGAGACGTTACTCTGATTCAGCTGTTGGAGAAAGGATGCAGAGACCCCTAAACTGGATAAATAGGACAGTGTGTTGTCCTTCATTTGTGGCTGATCCACTAAGATTCATGAGTAATTCACATCAGGCACAGGAGCAGTATTCAGATGAGGACTTTACGTCTGCTGCTATGTGTTCCAGCCTTTCTGCTCCATGCACTGTGCTACAGCCTGATAGGAGGAGCAGGTGCAGTGATTCATGTTGCGTCTTTGGTCAAAGAAAAAAGTAAAAATGACTGATGATGTGCTGCTCTCGCTCCATACACTGAGTCTGACTGAACAAGGCTGCTCCAGTCCTCACATCTCCATATTCTACTCATATTGTAGAAATGTACAGCACTTTATCACAGCCTCAATGAAACGTTATAAAGAAAATGGGCTAACAGACACTTCCTGCAGAAATCTGCTGTCCTTCTCAAAATGTTAGAAAGTGTTTAAAAATCTTAGAGATGTGAACAGTATTTATTCTTTATAACAAGTATTAAAATCTAACTTTTGGCTTCGGATCAACCTGAATGTTTTAGGATTTTATTGAAGATTGGAGGTCACAGATAAATTACATCTGGGTTTTTCATGGAATCTGAAATGTATTAATTTTATTTTTAAAATGTCCTAAATGTAATTTTCATTGATGTATTGCACATAATTATTATATTTGTTAACTGGAGCCCAAGAAGATTAGTAACTACTCAGGTGGAAACTAATGGAGACCCAAATAAAGAAAGAGCAGGCGCTAAAATAAAAGCTAAAACAGTTTACTGTTTGATAAGACAAGCTTCAACTCTAACAATGTTTAAATCCAGGTTGAAAACACTTATTTTTACCCGTGCATATGAACATTGAAAGTATTTTATCTGCACTCTTGCTTTTTATTTTAATTTATTGTTTTTTCTATTTATCTGTTTTCTTAATTTATGCAACTGTGAAGCTCTTTGAATTAACCAAATGGAAATAATTATTCTAACACTGACTGAACGAAAACAGGAAATTATCTGCCTGATTTAATGTCAGAGAGAAAAAAATAGTTTTTTTGTTTCCAAGATCAGATGTTGCTGTTAAATATAGTATTTTATTGTTTATAACTGAGATACAGGATATTAGTTTGTTGTGTGTAAATGAAGAAATGAGTCTTATAATTAAAATATATAATTAAACACATTGTTTAATCTGTTTTTTTTGTGTGGTGAAAATCATTTAAGTAGAAATCCCTGTGTGAGAGAAGTTCTCCTTTAAGGCAGCTCATAAAGTGAGTTCTATATTCATGTTTCTCTCATTTCTGCACAGTTTTCGGGTTTCCTGAGTAAACTGGTACCGTGTTGAAAGAAGCGGGTCACTTCCAGCACATGGGGCCTGTGGAGGAGCACAGACGTTACTGATTGATGGCGGAGGAAGGCGTGTAGACGGACACGCTTGGTCTGCTCACATACGTGTGTCTGCTGTTAGCAGGGATGGAGCTGTTCATGGGGATCAGGCGGCCGTGATGATTCCTCATCTGCACCAATCACATTCATAGAAATGACCATCTCCTGTAAATGTGCGGTTTCTAAATCTTTACGTACCTTCAACACGACGTCGGGAGAGTTCAGCCCAAACGAGTCGCTGAGGATCTTTGAAGAGAAGTTAGAAAAAAAAACATGTTATTAAAGTTTGAAACAGTTAATCACCTGTTTGGATTTATTTTTATTAAAAATGTATAAAGTTATTGTTATCCTTTTTACCATTCTGAGGGATGAGCAATAACCAATCCAACTTCATTTATATAACACTGTCCAACCATAAAAAAGGTGACCAATGTTTCTTATTGTTGTTTTATGGATTTTATTATTTTATTATCAGTCGATATCGAAAACAGGTTGATATTTTGCAGAAGGAAACTAAAGATGGAAATTAGCTGTTGGCTATAATCTATCATATTTACATGTACATGTTCTATATTTTCCCTGTTTTAAATAAATCAACGAAAGGATCAAAATAAAAGATGAAAATACAGAGATTCACTGCAGGACGATTTCAGAGCATAAAATAACAATTAAAACTAGAAGTACTAAAACTGCTCATAAAATAAAACCAAAGAAAGACATTTAATAATCGGTTAATAACAATAAACTCTAGTTCTAACACCTGTGCAGCTTTCTGCATGTTTTCCCTGCCAACTTCCTCCTACGGCCCAAAAAACACCTGCTGACCCGTCCAGGTAGACCCCGCCCCTATCCACTCATGGGTGGAAGTCCTCCTTACCATCACCCTAATTAGGGGTGTCAGGTTATGAAATTCCATTACGACCTTCCACATCGGAATCCAAAAGGAGACTGTGACCCCCTCCTCCATGTTTACACTCGGTGTTTCCCACTCAGGACTCCGTAGCAACAGTTACCAGGCAACCGTCTCATCACAAAGAACCACACATTGTATTTTCCCTAACAAGGAACTCTCACCAGTTCTCCTACAACACCTGGTAACATTTTACCTTCCTGTATCACATCCCCCGTTATCAGAGCGCACGTCTACAGAGAACATTAGCTGATGCTAGCTAGTAGCTAAGCTACAGCTAAACCACGGCATTATACAAAGTGTCCCTCATTGTTACTCAGCTCTTAAGCTGCATTCAGACCGCATCCGTTGGATACGTCGAGCAACGCATCCAACGGAGGAAGTTTGACGTATGTACTTTTTGGCTTCCATAGCCTGCTTCTGAGGAAAAAACAACGCATGGGCGGGGCTTCCTCTGTTGCCGCACGTTCTGAACTATGGTGGATTGTAACTAGAGAGGGACTTGGCTTTATTAGCTAGATAAAGCTAAACAATGTTGACATCAGTGTATCAGCGCTCATTATTCAGATGCGTTCTGAGTTTGGGGAGTTTAACCATTTGCTCCAGGAGCTGCTTATGGATGAGGTTCGCTTTCAGTGCTACTTCCGTCTGTCCCGCGCCTAATTTTACGACCTCCTGGGCCGAATCGGAGCCTAAACCTCCTACCAGGACACCAACTACAGGTTCTCTGTTCCTCCTTAGGAGCGCCTGTCCATCTGACTTCGGTAAATGTTGTTTATGATTTTTGAAATCTGCGTTTGTTGAAAATGTTTTCAATGGACCCGCGCTTCATTCAAGATACGTGTGTAGTGACATCACTACAGTGAGACGCTCTGATTGGTTGCCGCACTGCGTTAACTGCGTTGGGTCCGTCAAAAGCTCAGCTTGCTGAACTTCTGTGACGCATGCGTTGGTACGTTGCCGTATGAAACGTAAGCGTCGTTGACGGAGCCAACGTACTCAACGCAACGCAGAGACTCTGACGGACCTCTGACGTACTCCACCGTAGACTTTACATGTAATCATGCTGCAGCTAACGCTGACGTATGGGGCGGTGTGAAGGCAGCATAAGACAGCTGTTCTTATTCTAAGGTACAAACAAGAACCAATTGTATATAAACATCTCATATTGACTTATGACAAATCTTGTTATTATCTGGTGTTATACTTATGACAGATCATGTAAATGTCTTTCTCAGCATTATAGTATGTGCCCTTTATTGTTATCTATATTCTGATTGTTTACTGCTGACCACTGATGAAACATCCTGTGTTTACCTATTCCATGTTGTTCTGTGATTGGTCTTGTGGTTATCCAATCATAACTGTATGATGTAATGATCGGACAGAAGCTGAATCTTAGGGTGTGGCTGACGTTATATAAACTCATCCATCTGTCTGAAGCTCGAGGGTTCTCATTAGGAATCCCTCCGTGCACGTAGAATAAACTATGTGCGAATATGGCTGACACTTTGGTTTTATTCTCTCAGACACCCATCAAGTTAATTCCACATTCTCATTCTAAACAGGAGGACCGCTGTTAGCTACATTTAGCTCGGTCTAATGAGATATCTGGATCATTTTATCCAATCGTTCTGCAGTAACTATAAAGAGTCACTAGATGGCAGCCACTCTCTGTTATTTAAGCAATACTGTTACACTTTTATTGTAAATAAATTATTTCTATTTAACTATTAATGCCTAATGTGAAACATTACACAAGAAAAATAAAAATTGGATCAATTATGTCTTTTAAATTAAGATTTACTGTACAAAATGTAATGAATAAAACCAATAATTGTAGACTAGTCTAAAACTAACATGGGGCTCTGTACTGTAAAAGGAAAAGAAAAATCAGTAATCGAATCAAATTGTGACCCTAAAATCAAAAAACCAACTTGAATCGAGGATTTGGAGAATCATGAAGCCCCTAGCCTTAATCTATAGCTGCCTCTGCAGGCTCAAGTCTGGACTTTGACTAGGCCGTTCCCTCTGCCAGGCGAGGGAAGACACAGAAATTCTCCTTCAAACATCAAACAACGGCAGACATACAGAAATATTCACACTTCTTAAACTTTTCCCTGTTTTCGTCACAAGATTTTGATTTGATTGATTCTTGATTTTTTTTTACAGAATATGATCAAAGTTATGCAGACTTACATGCATAAAATGGCAAAAATAATAAAAGTGAAGGTGAAAAAGAGGATGTGGTTACCTGGGTTATTATGTTGACCTGAGCTGCAGAAGGAAAGGAGACTTTTCGAAGAGCCACGACTCCATCTGCAATAAAACACTTTATTATTGAATATATGGATTCATAAATCTGTATTACAAACCCAGAATCAATAGATAATATAGTCAGAAACATCTCCAACAAATTAATATTACATAATTTTGGTACGTCCTGCTCTGAATTTAGCGGATGATCTGACTGACCATCATAAAATTATAACATTTAATTCAAATATATTAGTTACTTTAAATTCCTTGTGTGTTTGTCATACTTGGCCATTAAAGCTGATTCTGATAAACTAGAGAGGCATTTGGAATTATATTACTGTACATTTTTTATGTATTGTCAATAAATTAGAAAGATAAATGGAATCTGTTCAGAATATATAAACAGCGATGTTGGTTCAAATATTCATCAGTGACAGAAATCACCTTTTTTATTTCTCATTTTCTGTTGTGAAGTTCTATGTTTATGTTGAAAGATGCTATATAAATAAAGTTTTACTTTTTCCATCATAATTATTGTTTTATTAGAGTTATTCATGTTTCTGCTCTGATAATAATCGCACGGATGCGTCACTTTAATCAAACAATCAGTAACTGAACGCGTCAAAATATGAATTACTGAAATAAAATCAAAAATAAAGCCTCCTCCATTTTCTCCGTGGGTTTACAAACGGTTTCTATGGCAACCGCAGCACATTTTCTATGAAGCAGAACATAGAGGAGAGAAAACTAGAAGTTACAGACCGGTTTTATCGAGGCGCTTCAGAACGATCCAAACCTCTTCACCACATTTATCCATCTTTCACTTTTCCAGCCCGAAACCACAGCGGATCACGGCGGAAGCTCAGGATTTTCAAAGTAATATACAGACAGGAAATGATCACATGAAGAGACAGTAATCGTTTATAGTTTATACTATGCTACAATTAATACCTCTAACTTTATGCTTTAAACCATTAAATCCCTCTGATTGGCTGAGAACATGCTGATGTAACGTTTCTATTATTAGGCTAATTATAATAATTCATTACATATGAAATGGACTTTAGTAGAAAAGCAGAGAGTCAGAGATACCTTGTTCTCCGTCTGTGTCAGACTGGTGCTCCAATTTATTCTGGGAATAATTGATCAATTATTATTATAGAACATGTAGTTTGTGGGATGTCTTACTTCAATGTGTGGTCATAAACTCAACTGGAAATATCATATAAATGAATAAAAAACAGAGTAATATTACTGGACTTCTAACTAAAGTAAACTACCGACAGCAGTTATTATATTATTCATTAATTCCTCCATTCTGACCAGATGAACGGAGCAACGCGTCTAAAACCAACCATTAAACTCTGTTTGTGCTACAAAAGACAACTACCAGAAATATATTGTTAGAGAATATGAAAATAATCTATTGAATATTCAACTCAGTTTATTTCTATAACTCTAATTCACAACATATTTCATCTCAACTCATTTTACAACAAAATCAATTTCAATACAATCATGCAAAAAATCCCAGTCAGATAAAATATCGGAAGAATAACAGCTTTGATTTTTTAGTAAGAGTTACTAAATGTCAGAAATTAATTAATAACAATAATTGAACATATTAGAGTGATTATCCACTGAACTATAAACTTCTAATGTCTGCCTGAGTCAAATATGGAGAATCTGAAAAGTATGGAAACCCACGGAGGACAATATTATATACATGTAATAAACTCAGAATAATAATAGCTTCATATAGAGAAATCAGGCAGTTAGAGCTTTCTGCTGCACGCATTAATAGAGTAAATCTGAAAATATTACTAGTTGGAAAAACTTGTGTTTGATTGTATGTTTTAGTACCTGGACAGCGCGTTAAGGTGGGGGAGCATTTCATAACGCATGGTCGTAAATATGTAAACAATTATGTTACATTACACTCGCACAATAAAACTTTGATTATAGAAATAAAATCTTACACTTTTGTATGATTTTAGGATGATCATTAAGGTTTAAACCTGATATTTGTAGTTTAGTTTTTCCTTCAGCTACATTTAAATCATATTTTCTTTCCTTTGAATTATTTTCGTTGACTGTTATTATTTTAATCATGTTTTCCTCGATGTTTTTTGCCATTTTTTAGAATGTTGTGAAAATCCTGCTTCGTTTTTAACAATTACAGCTAATTTGTGATGATATAATGAGTCTTACTCATTCCTGCCCCCTTGTGGTGTAAATAAAGACGTGCACCTATAAAGATTTAAGGAGCTGTAATTGATACTTGAGTCCGCTAGGTGGCAGTCTTCCAAGACTTCTGCTTCCTGTTTGCCCGTCTGGACCGGTTCGGTTCGGTTCGGTTCGGACCTAATGCTGGAGATGTTTAGGTAACTTTTTTTTCTCCTTTTTCTCTGTGACTTTGATGGAAAATGTCTGTAAGGTTCAGAGTTGATGTTCAGAATGTAACCAGTAGCTGAATCCAGAATCACCAACAGATTTGAGATGATTTACAGCCCACCTTCAAAATAAAAGCATCTCTCTGATAAATGTTTTAATATTTTTAATGCCAAATTGTCACATGCAGCTGAAGGGTGATTCCACAGATTTTTCTCTACATTCTTCATCTTTAATCTGATTTAGATTGAAAACGAATAAACCTGGACTCTTCAGACCCGGACCAGATTATTCTAGACTACCAGTAGAACCTTTCAGAACCAGTTAACCAGTCAATAAAAAGCTACACATGGCCGTCTTTATACTTCTATTCAATTTTGTTTATGACAATCGAACAGAACCAAAAAGCACAATAAACACCGGCTCCTGCTCACCCAGTTTGGGCCATGAAGGTCCAAACTCTTTTAAGAGCCACCAACAAACCTTTTTAGAGCTTTCCTCTCTAAATAGTTCAACCTCTTTATAATATTTGTCTTTTATTCCCGTCTCTGTATAGAACACAGCTGGTGTCATGGAGCTCGGGGTGATTAGCCACGGTGTTTATCGGTATCCTGCTGATTCTGTTACTCCATGACAGTCACAGCATCACTCACACTGTCAGCTGATTGGTTGACGCTGCGCGACTTGAAGCCAAAGTTCGGATTTGTCCAATTTGAGCGAGAGACGCATGAAGGCAGTTATTCCTCTGTAGAATGATAATAATGGTCATTGGGTCTTTTTTTTCTTCTAAAACCGATAATAGAAATAAGAGAATGGTTAATTATTTCAGCCATGAAGCTAACGCATTGTACAGGTAGTGTTCATGGAATCCTTATTTTAAAAGGTGAAGAAGAAATGGTCTCTAACAGAAACAGAAACGTCTGGGTTGAAGTTCCTCTCTCTCCCACAGTGGAAAACTATAAATGATTCAGATTTTTATAGGTTATTAAATACTTTCAGTTTGAAGTTTCTAATGTAATGCTTCATAATTTGAGACCCACTGAGTTGCCTTCTGAATTAAGAGATAGCAGAATTATTAAAAGGAATAATGTATATATATATAATGTTATTTATGAACCTATAGAGCAGACCAGAGGACCAAAGAACCAAAAGCATGAATAATAACATGTAGAAAGACAATAATAATCTCTGAATTATTCCTGGTTGAATGGCTTTAACAGTGAGACAGAGAAGCTCCTGATGATTGTGAGAAAACCTCAATGCTTGAACCATAATCTGACGTTTCTTTTGTCTCCAAACAGACTCCCAGAACCAGATGGTTTAATCGGAACCAGTTCAGATCACCAGGTCATTGGGTAATATGGCCAGTTATTCAGTGACCCCTGCCTAGCAGGTTCTCCTGGTGTCCGCTGTATCTCGTCTACTCACAGTTTGACTGAATGTGTTTGGTGTTGCGTCATCGTGTCCGACCACAGAAGGACCCGACCCTTCTACTGAAGGACAGATCAGTTATGATATTTGGAGAAAATCTTGGTGATTCTGTCTGTCAGAAGCAGGACAAAGGTTGGGTCTGTCTGTGGACAGACAATACCAAACTAATTCACTCTGAACCAAACCTGGTCATGTACTGACTGACCTGGAAAACGGAGAAGCAATAAAAGTTGTTTGGGAACCATTCTTGTCCTGTTTCATTTGTAAAATGCTGCATAACCCCTGACCTCCAGGTCTCTGGAGCACAGGGTGGGAACACGACCCCCTGCCCAACCCTCCACAGGGGAACTGGTGATCCAGGTACCTGGTGGAGGCAGGAGTCGATAAAAAAATGTGTTTATATATAATTATTTTGGTAAAGAGCTCTACCTCCAGTAGGACTGGAACCAGGAACCTTCTGAACACCAGTCACCCTCCTGATTTCATGGTGTTGTTTCAGACATTATTACACTTTGTTCTTCCTACTTTGACATTAAAATATTCATGCTGTCTCACCTTCACGTGTTCTTTCCTTCTTGGGCATTAAAAGAAGCAGCAGTGACATCCTGAATCATTGACCTCATCCTAACCCACTGAGCTACTTTGGCCAATCATTCATTTTCATTGTAGTTTGAATCAACATTTCAGCATCAGCTAGACTTTCACAAGCACAGAAACTTTAAAATCCCTGGAAATTATTTAATAATAGAAATATTTTACTTTTATGGTAAGAAAACTTACCAGTAACAATACTAGTTAATATTTTAAGTCTTTAGCTCACACCTGAGAGAGTTGAAGTTGGTAGGAAACCTCTATAGAGTTCATTCTTCTTCTTCACTTCTTCTGTGAACAGCTTCTACTCTTCATGTGGACCAGACCTATTCTAATGGCGGACCATGCCCCCCCCCCCAGCTGGACATGTTAGACCTTAACCTACCTACTAGTTTATAAATCACTGAACCGTTTAGCACTAAAGTATGTTGGAGATCTGCTGCCACTATACCAACCCAGCAGACCAATCAGGTCCTCCAACTCTAGCCTACTAAACATTCCTAGAATTAGAACTAAGCAGGGAGAGGCAGCTTTCAGCTTCTATGCTCCACAAATCTGGAACAAACTTCCAGAAGAATAAAAAATGCTGAATCGTTAGGCTCTTTTAAATCAAAGATTAAAACTCTACTATTCAGAGCTGCATTTGAGCCCTAAATTTCACTTTCTGATCACTCTTTGATTCTCATGGTTTAAGTTTTATTCTTTATTTTAATTCCATTATTTATTATTTTATTTATTTTTAATCTATTGTGTTTTATCTGTATTTAATCTATATTAATTGCATAAATTAGTTTCTTACATCATCTTTTCTCATTGATTGATTGCGTTTATCTGTTAAACCTATATGTTTCTGTTTTTCTCTAATCATGCTTCTGTAATCATGTATTTGGTTTCATAACCACTGAATCATGTAAAGCACCTTGAATTGCCTTGTGCTGAAAGTGTGCTGTATAAATAAAATTGCCTTGCCTTGCCTAACCCGGCTGGGACATGTTGGACCTCAACCCTGATGGGACATTTTGGACAATTACCAGGCCCTCCTGACCCTATCCCCCAACCACAAAAAAAAAAAAAAAAACAGTTTAAAAAAAAAGTTTTTTTGTGTGAGTTTTAAAATTTCCACACTGATTTTGTACTTGAATGCAACAAATAACCTACGTATTTTAGCAGTGATCCTGCTAACATCCTGTTAATGTTTTTGTTAATGATTTCAGAGAAGAATGATCCCCTGGCAGTTTTCAAGGTTAAGGTATATTTGTTCAACCTGTTTTTGTAGATCTCATAGTGAACCTGAAGTTGAGGTTTCCTCCATTTTCTCTCGGCCTGACGGCACTCCCTTTTTTCG
Source organism: Apricaphanius iberus (assembly GCA_028564705.1). Taxonomy (NCBI): domain Eukaryota; kingdom Metazoa; phylum Chordata; class Actinopteri; order Cyprinodontiformes; family Aphaniidae; genus Apricaphanius; species Apricaphanius iberus. The sequence goes on from JAPXFQ010002910.1 coordinate 107,681, forward strand.
CTGTGTACTAGAGGATTGCTGGTCCATGGAGACTTGTTTCTACCTGAGACTATTTTTATTTTAATTGGAGCAATGGCATTAATGATGTCTGAGACTTTAGAGAAAAAGTTAACTACCAGGTTGTTAACAGAGTGTGTGTTGGGTAGTGGGGGGGGGGGTGAGGAGTTAGAGCAGTAAATTTGTTTAAAGATTTCAGCTGAGCTGTCAATGGAGCGTTTTTTACTATAAATTATGATTAGTAATAAAGTTATTGATTAGAAAAGATTTATTTGATAGTGACTGAATATGGAGAGATGCCAATTTAAGAGATTCGTTTGTAGTTTTTAAATTATTCTGACAGGTGATATTTACGTGATTGGACATGATGGGGGGGGATTTGCTTTTGTAAGTTCTTCTCCTTATAATCACAGCTATTTTCTCGGTAACCAGACTTGTGCTGGTTGAAGAGTTTTCTTGGATTTTTTTCTGGCAGCCGAGAACATCATCATGAGAATCATCATCTCCAATAGACCTGAGTGAGAATCTTTTGCAGAATTGTATCGGTGAGCCGAGTTTTGCTGAGTCATCATTGTGGTTGTCAGCGGTCTGTGATAGGCTGGATGCCCCATCTAATAGGCGGTTTGGCGTTGGAGGCGACACGGCCCGGGTTTGTGTGCCAATTTTCAAGAGGAGCTACTCTACCTGCCACCATTAAAAGGACACACAATGAAGTAAAGTCTTCTCAACTTTCTTTCAAAACTATGGTCTGGACATGAGGCGCGTGTTTGGTTTATTACAGGTGGGGCAGCGCGCTGGTCAGCTGTTACACCGGAGATCAAATCCTTGTTCACCAGGCAGTGGACACTTCACAACTGTAATGGACAATGTCACGGCCACAATAAATTCCTCCATGCGACGTCAAGCCTTCAACACAGCAGCTGCTTCCTGATGTTTCTGCAGAGCACCACGGCCAGTCTCTCCAAACGTAACTCTTTTTCTGGGTGGAGATACAAATGCAAACAAAAAAAAGCTGCATTACACATGAACCGCATGCTGGACGGCAGATTTATGTCAAATATGTGTTTTCTGACTGACTTATTCAAGCACTTAAACCGGTTCAATCTGGGAGCACAGGGGAGAGACAAAGGGAGCAAACGAGAGCCTTTCAAGCTAAACTAAACATGTTTGCATGACTGGGGAAGACTGTAAATCCACCTCTGTTCACGGCAGAAATGACTGGTTTAGTTCACCTGGAGGATCTCACTTTCTACGGAGGCGATGCAGTTAAGGAGGGATCCATTTGCTGAGGAAACGTCCATCAAAGCAAAGGCATTGGTGTCTCCTATCGATGAGGGACAGTTCCTTCTAGAGTTAGTGGACACGCAGTCGTCACAATGCCACAAGAGCTGTGCACAAATGTCCCTGTTAAAGACACCCGTATCAGATGTGATCAGCCCGTTAAATGGCCGTTATTAGCGGTTATCACTCCCATTAAATGCCGTCAGTCTCTGCCCTCTCTACCTACTGAAACCTACTTTTCCGTTTGGTGTTTAAAACTTTCAAATTAGGTTTAGGGTAAAGTATATTTGTCCTTCGGTGACCTTAAGGTTAGGACATAAAACTTGTGGGTTGGTTAAGATTGGTTAGATAACTCCAGTTACGATATGATACTCTGAGAAGTATTTTTGACACGTGCAGACAGTTGGCTGTTATCAGCGATACGAATGGTAGATAACCTACTAGTAGGTATAGGTATATAAAGCAAGAGAGCATGAGACATTTCCTACTGAAACACAGAACTTCCTGTTTTTCAGGTCAGACTCGAACCAGCCCAGTCCTGTAGCAGAGAGTCTGACCCAGCACTGAGGTCCAACAGAACCAGCACTGAGGTTCTGTTGCAGCAAGAAGTGGAGGAAAACATAAACCAGACTTCATATCTGACACAAATGAAACTCAGACTAATGATTTTTTTTTATGGTTTTATTTCAGATTCATTGACTCCTCCCCCTCAGCCATTATAAAAGTGGCTTAAAGAAATGAGCTTTCTTGTTGTCTCCAGTGAACAAGCTGTCAGATCATGAACAATAATCTGGTTTCTCCAGGGAGAAGATAACCATTCATACTCCTATTACTCCCTGCCTGACAAAACCGCTCAAAGCCACTGAGCTCATAGTTACAGAGATCTGGGATTCATCGTAAAGTTAGCGAAGTATATCAGGACAAACGGCCGGCTGGTTTCAGGTTGTCCATCCAGATCAGGTTCACGGGCCTGAAGGGAGGAAACGGGAGAGAAAATGTCAGCCTTTTGTCTTCTGCATGTGATCTGCAGCATTTCTTCTTCGCCGCTGTCAGCTCCAGGTTTTAGAGTTCAACATCAGACATCTGATCCCATGGCTCTCCACTCCCCCCCCCCCCCCTCCCCCTGGACCAGGTTTAAAAGGACAGGAGACACCTGAGATGTCTCATTATTGCTGGACGTCCTCGCCTGTCTCACTTCTTCACTCTAACCCTGAGCTTCAGTCCTTTCCTCACCGTCTCACATCGTCTCCAGCACCATGAGTCTGAGCCGCACCAAGAGAATCAGCTCCAGCAGCTCGGTGCGGAGCGGCGCCGGTGGCTCCAGGAGGCTGAGCGGCTTCGCATCGGCTCAGGGGGGTTTCAGCGGCGTCTCTGTGAGCAGCAGCTCCCTGTACGCCGGGGCCAACGGCCACCATGCCGGTGTGGGGCCCTCGCTGACGTCTCTGTCGGTTAACAAGAGCCTGCTGGCCCCCCTGAACCTGGAGATCGACCCCAACCTGTCCATGAGCAGAGCGCACGAGAAGGAGCAGATCAAGAGCCTCAACAACCGCTTCGCCAGCTTCATCGATAAGGTCCAGTCTTTTCTCCATATTCTGGTTTGACTTTTAAAAAATGCAAAAAACTTTAAACTTTTGCTTCTTTGCTCAGTTAGAAAAACAATCCACAGATATTAGAGCCGAAATGTTGATGATATTTTGGATTACATTAAAACAGACCATGGGTCATCTAGATACAACTTAGACATTATACAGGGCTCTGAAATTCACATTTTACGTGCATTTCTACCGTGGGAAACAACATTATTTTAAATTCAGGAAATGATATTGTGTGATTTTTAAAGAATTTATAACATAAGTTTTTGAACAACTGCAATCAGCAAAGACCTGTAACTTTAAAAGAATCAGCTCAGAACTACACAGGAGGAGCTGGTCAATGATAGGAAGAGAGCTGGGCCCAAAGTTCAAAGGTTACTGGCGTTAGAACACGACGCCATCATAGTTTAAAATCATGCATCACTAGAAAGGTCCCCCTGCTCAAGTCATCACATGTCCAGGTCCGTCTGAAGTCTGCGGAGAGAATCTGGATGATCCAGAGGAGGAATGGGAGGAAGTCATGTGGTCAGATGGGCATCACAGGATGACTGCTCTGCATTAAGGAGAGGATGAATGAGGCCATGAATCTCCTTCCCTCAGTCAGAGCGTTGGAGAACCAAGGAGTGGCTCCGTAAGAACCGGATGGAGGTTCTGGAGCGGCGTACCTGCAGACCTGAATCCAGCAGAACATCTTTAAAAAGGAGCAGAAACTCAATAAGACAGACGTAGAGAAGATCTGTGAGGAGGAGGTTGTAGAGTGTAGAAACAAATATTATCACCGACTTTCTCAGTCGTTCAAATACTGATGTGAGGCAATAAAATACAAAGAAATTCTGATAGAAATCATTTCAGATCTCTGTGATTTATAAGAGTGAGATCTTATCTTCCTCGTTTTTCCTTTGCTCTAAAATAAATGAAACGGTTTTATTCTCCGGATGTAGAGAAAATTTAATCCACAGAAACAGTGAAACAGCTTCAGTCATGGTTTAAATCCCCTCCAACACACATCCTAAAGCTGCATTTATAATATCTACTGCAGTTATAAATCAGTGCATGTGAGCAGAGCTGCAGAGATTTCCCACAGCATCTCTGTGACGGCGGCGGACATCGATACCCGAGATCCCGGCTGCTTTCTCACGGAGTCGCTAACAACCTGACAATAACGGCTTTGTCCTCCTCAGAGCAGATCTCTGTCAGCCGGACTCAGATTCAGGCATTTGTAGGAGTTCTAGGACGATTTCTTTGTTTTTTAATTTCATCACCATGATTGGGATTTATAGAACAGAATCCAATAGAATAGAACAGAACAAAAGGTCGTAACAGCAGCAAAAAACAGATGTACAAACAGAACAGAAAAAAAACTACTTATATTACATACTATAGTTACAAAAACCGAGTAATGTACAGATATTAAAGTAATTAGAATATGTAGAAAGTTAGGAAAGTTTTATACACGTTGCACTAAAAAGTGTAAATTATTGTTTCAACTCTGACTTTGACTTTTTTCTAGATGTCTCCAAACTTTTTGACTGAATTTAAGCATGAACAAAAGACCAGAAATAATAAATATATTAAGAAAAAAACAGGAAAGAAATGAAGTAATAAAAGAGTTATGGAACATATATTTGAATCCGGAATAAAGCTATAAAATTAACTTTATTTTTGAATCTTTATACCCAATATTTCTACAGCATGAAGAATACAACAGCGTAAACTGTGCTAATTAGCTGTTTATATATAAGTACATCAATTACTTTAGAAATATAAAAATATGATAAACGTGACATAATTTAGGATTAGCTGAATAAAACATCCCAGGATATGGAAGAAGTCGATGTGTGAGCTTTATCCCCAGTTCAATTTATTTTGTTGTTGTTTTAATAAGGACTACTATTTGTAACATTCTGGATGTTTTTGGTTGAAATCACGTTTTTTTTTCCATAAAATTTA
>JAPXFQ010002910.1:120000-262562 GCA_028564705.1 Apricaphanius iberus
AACGGAAATCCGCACTTAGGTGGAATCAAATGTCAAAAATGTGCTAAATAATTATGATACTCAACTTAGTCTGAAATGTTTAGCCACACTAAATGAAGTATGAAGAGTAGCTCCCTATGTATCTATCGTATGGTTATTATAATCTGGTTTAATGGGATCATGTAGATATTAAATAGAAGATGTCCCAGGATAGAGCCCTGGGGAACCCCCACATGTTCTGATGAAACGTTTCCCACTGACACAAAGACTTCCCTGTTCTTCAGAGAACGGTGCTCTGCCTCATGGAGGATTCCTCGTTATTATACTGAGCAACGTTCTAATTGTTGGGGTCATCGTGGACACAGCCAGTGGGATGTTACATTCATCAGAGTACAGTGATATTTATAGAAATCTCCTACTATCTTCTCTAGTGAAGATGCTTTTAATGTTTCCTTCTCCACAGCGAGGCTGAAACCGACAGCGCACGTCTAATACTCCTCAATTCTGCAAACTGTTTTCTTGGAAACCTTTAGCTAAACCTCTAAAGCAGGGAAAGCAAACCCTGATCCAGGGTCCATAATGTGCAGAACCTGAACCCTGAGAGTCAGATGCAAAGCACATAACTCTCCTTTTGCACATATCCTTACACCAAAGTCTTCTTTGGTTGTCTTCAGGCAACCTGGCAGTCAGATTTAATAAATTAGATGATTGATTTCACCAAGTGAGACTGATTATATAGCTTAATCACACCCAGATTGGTTTCCAATGAAAGGAACCTTTATCTTTATAGCACGCTCTCAACAACACGGCTGTTCAAGGCGCTTTACAAGATTCAGGGAGAACAACAATAAAATATAAAATACAACATTAAAGACATTTAATGTAAAATTCCAGCTACTATTATTATTTTTCCCTGTCTTAAATGCAGCTCTTCACAGATCAGTTTTAAGGCATGATTAAAAGGAAGCCAGTGTTTCAGCAGCTCTGCAGTGCTCTGGAATTATATTTCACGTCTTAATTTCTGTTAATTATGGTGATTTTCTGCTTACAGATCATTTATTTTCAGAATATTACATCAGACTTATAACAAATGTTTAATGCATAAATCCTGGTGCTTAATAGTTATTTTTTATTTATATATTTTGAACATTTTAAACTGTTTCCAGGATGTGGACTCAGCCTACCTGGTCAAGGCTGATCTGGAGGACAAGGTTGGAGCTCTGACTGATGAAATCAACTTCCTTCGCAGCGTCTATGAGGAGGTACCAACTGTTTTACTGCCTCTAAATGCTTCATGATCAGCTGGTTTGGTCCTTATAAAAACGGATCTCTCCATGAGTTCATTATGCTCTCCTCGTGTGAGAGTCAAGGTGAACTTTCAGTAGGCTCATTTTGCTTCTTCAGAGCTTCTATCGCTCAGGACAAATCCCACGCTGTCCCTGATTGTTTCTCTAACTGTTTGTCTGCGCCAGGAGCTGCGTGAGCTGCAGGCCAGCATCAGAGACACCTCAGTGGTTGTGCAGATGGACAACAGCCGCAGCCTCAACATGGAGCAGATAGTAGCTGAGGTCAAAGCCCAGTATGAGGAGATCGCAGCCCGCAGCAGGCAGGAGGCCGAGGCCTGGTACAAGAACAAGGTACACGCCTGGTCACCACTACGGTCACTGCTTGGGAAGGTGCTGGTGAAGGTGACAGGATGACTGTTTCCAGTTTGATCAGATGTCCGTGCAAGCCAGCCAGTATGGAGACGAGCTTCGCATTGTGAAAGGGGAGATTGCAGAGGTAAACCGAATGATCAGCCGTCTGCAGAGCGAGATAGAGGCTGTGAAAGCACAGGTGGGCCTACAAGCTATTTTTTATCCCCATATGACGTGAACAAAACCCATAACTGACTGTTTTTGGTGTTTCCATCAGAGAGCCAGTCTGGAAAACCAGCTGGCGGAAGCAGAAGAGCGTGGAGAGCTGGCAGTGAAAGAGGCTAAAGCTCGGACCAGAGACCTGGAGGACGCTCTGCAGAGAGCCAAACAGGACATGGCCAGACAGCTGAGAGAGTACCAGGTGGTAACATGAAAACAGACCGATCATAGATGGAAGAATCCAGTTAGATGACGGGAAATTACTCATACGCTTTCCTCGGCAGGACCTGATGAACCTGAAACTGGCTCTAGACATTGAGATCGCCACCTACAGGAAGCTGCTGGAGGGAGAGGAGGACAGGTAGGAGGAGAAGGACCTCCACGTTAGAAACTTCTCCACTGATGCACGGACACATTTAAAAGTCAACCCAAGGATTGAGTCTCTGCAGAAGCAGCTTCAGCAGCAGCCTTTGACTTTTTCAGTCTTTTAGATCGTTTAGGAGGCAGTTTAAGCCACTCCTACTTCCAGACTTTTTGTGTTTGTGCTGACAAGCCTCATCCAGGGTCAGACAGATGCTCTCACACCTACACAGAGATTAAACGGCCGCAGTGCATCAGGTTGTGCACATGTTACTGAGCATCATGGTCAAAGATTTATACACTGATTGAATTCTTTAAGGTCCTTCTGATGTAACTTATGCTGTGCGATTCATTTTAGGGAGACATATCTTTGTTATGAAAGCTTTAGCATAAAGACACACATGTTCAGTTCTAATGGTTCAGCCGTGATCTTTAACATTCACCATGCTGAACGCGGCCTTTCCAGCACGAGATAAAGCTTAGCTTAGCTTAGCTTAGCTTCGTGCATCTGAGTGGGAAATCTTTTCACTATTTGGAACTGACTTTCATAGCTTCCTAGATTGATTGGTATCAATAGTTGTTTCTTTGCTGGTCCCAGTTTGAGCAGGTTAACAGAGGGATGCTTGTTCAGCATCATTTTAGTAGCCGGCAGCTTTTTTCCCCTCAGCTGTTCCTGACAGTGATAGAAACTCTAATTTCCCATGTTTGTGTATGATCACGCCTGAGAATATAGACAGTACTTGGCTAATATGAATATATGACATCCAACTACAAATCGCCCTGCCATGAATCAGAAATCATTCCAGGCATTTATTGCTGAGCCTTAGCCATAAAAGTCTCTTTTCTTCCTGTTCAGACTTGGACACCAGTCCATCCTGAACATCCATGCCGTCTCCAGCCCCAGTGAGTAACAACGCTGAGGACAATACTGCATGATTGCGAAGCTTCTGTTTTCACCACTAAAATAATTCATGTGATTTTAGCAGCTTTGGGGCTAAAATATATTTTCATCTTTCTCTTTTTCTGCTGATGTTTTTCCCCAGGTCAAAAGTACAGTAATGGCTACCAAAGCAGCAGCAGCAGCAGCAGCTCTCCAGTACCAAAACTGGTGATCAAGACCATCGAGACCAGAGATAACTCCAGATACAGCTCTCACTGAGATCACATGCAGGCTGTCTGTCACTAACAGCTGTCTCTGAAGGCATGCACCTGATTATATTCAGCTTTTATATGAAATCATGGATATTTGGCTCGTTTAACGCTAAAGTAGAAGTAGTTTTATGAATATGTATTACTAACCACTGTTTGTTATTCAACAAAAACAATTATTGTGTCTTAAGGTTAACCCATAATAAATATTAATCTAATGATAATCTTCAGATAGAAATGTGATCATCGGTTTGACAGAATTTATTCATTTTTTCCACAAATAAACCAAATATTTAAGATTGGTTGTGTTTTTGTCTTAAATATAAAATATAAAGGTACAAAAACATTGTCTTTATGTTACAACCATTACATTCTTGAGAAGTGTGACGTGTCAGTCAGCTGACAGCAGAGGGAGCCCACGCAAACATTTTAACAATATTAGAATCACATTGTTGTTTGCCTGTTTGTACCTATAATTACTCTAATTATAGGTGTGACAACAGATCTGTGGGGAAAACTTCACCTGTCTTAAAAACTACAAAATCTCAAATAGTTTGTACACAAAACACTAACATGCATATGGAAGAGCAAAGGATGGTAGTGTCTTTAGTAGAAGTTGAGCTGAAGCCCTTTGTTTGGAATGAACCCTGGGAGGGCAAAGGCGAGGGCGATTATAGGAATGAGAAGGAGCGCTTGTTTTGGTGCCTGCTGCATCCTAGTCGGGTTGGCAGGGCACCTTCAGTTATGCTGGTAAATATTTCAGTTTCCACTTTCCTTAATTCCTGGTTGAACTTTACAAGAATTTATTTTATTTATGAAGAATCCCATAAAGTCATCACTACTGAGAGAAGTGGGAATAGTTGCCTCAACAGAGCTATGACTCTGTGTGAGTTTGGTAACTGTACTAAAAAGAAACCTAGGATTGTTTTTATTTACTTCTATTAATAATGAGAAATATGCTGTTCTAGTTTGTTGAAGGGCGTTTTTATAAAGTAGTAACTATTTTCCCAAGTTAGAAAGAAATCATTATGGTTTGCAGAGCGCCATTTTCTCTCCAGTTTCCTAGGATTCTGCTTTAAAGAACATAACTTTGTACACTGATTCTGATTTGCTCATGATCTCATTCAGTGGATAAATGGCCTTTTGAAATATATAAGCTATTAGCGAAACTAAATAAAAATAACTAAAACATAGAACCTATTGTAAAATAAGTTTTTTGCAATTAATTCATGTTTTATATTAATTAATGCATTATTAATGAGAAATGGAAACTATTTGATAAAAATGAGCTTAGACTTTTATTGGATTTTAATTTTTTCCCAATTTCATTGTCAGTGTCACTCTTTGGGTCTAATATTAATTAATGTAGATATTTATATCATTAGCTTACATTTATTTAATTAATTATGAGATTAATGAGGAATTTATGAGGAAAGACATTAAATTTGATAGCTCATTACAGTTTCCTTAAATAATAGAAATTACTTTCCGCAGTCTTAATAATTGATTAGAATCGTTGCCTATCAAGGGAAATAAACTCATATGCAGCAGTTTAAACACCTGGGAGCCACGGTTAGTTAGATAATACATGAAAATTATCAAGGAATGAGATAGCAACAGGATAACTGACCCAGAATCTGGCAGAAGAACCCTATTTAATGGAAGTAGGCCTCATGAAATAATGTATTATTACTATAATATGTGTAAGATATTATAGTTTTTCATTCAAAACATGTAGCTATGAGATCCAAAGCGGCTCAGGCTTCATATCTGAGAGGGAGGACAGAATGGTACCACGTGGGCACTGGAGCCGCTCCTGATTGGAACTCTGGTTCAGCGTCGCGTCCCTTGCGTCTGATTGGTCGGCCTCCCAAAGTTTTCGCGCCAAACGCAGAGTACACTGGGTAATGTAGGCGGAAGTGTGATTCTCGTGGATGAGTTGTTGTTGGTGTTTCTGGTTCTGACTAACTCAGTGTTTCGGTGTCGGTAACTTTCTCCCGCTGGGTGGCGGTTCTGGTGGAGACTGTAGCCGACAGTCTGCGTGTAAATGCGGGGAGAAGAGTCGTCGGACTCGGAGTCGGGGAGGATGGAGGAGAGCTCCGTCCGGCGGAGCTTGGAGACGTTGTGTCAGGAACTGAACATGGATGAGCAGACGGCGGCTGAAGCCATGGAGAACTTCTCGGCTATATGGAATACTTATACCCTGGAGGTAAATATTACTACTTAATACTCCAATAATTACACCCTGGATATAAATATTACTGCTTAATACCCCATTAATACACAATGGAAGTAAATATTACTGCTTAATACCCAAATATTACACCCTGGAGGTAAATATTACTGCTTAATACCCCAATAATACACCCTGGAGGTAAATATTACTGCTTAATACCCCAATAATTACACCCTGGAGGTAAATATTACTGCTAATACCCAATATTACACCCTGGAGGTAAATATTACTGCTTAATACCCCAATAATACACCCTGGAGGTAAATATTACTGCCTAATACCCCAATAATACACCCTGGAGGTAAATATTACTGCCTAATACCCCAATAATACACCCTGGAGGTAAATATAACTGCTTAATACCCCATTAATACACAATGGAGGTAAATATTACTGCTTAATACCCAAATATTACACCCTGGAGGTAAATATTACTGCTTAATACCCCAATAATACACCCTGGAGGTAAATATTACTGCTTAATACCCCAATAATACACCCTGGAGGTAAATATTACTGCCTAATACCCCAATAATACACCCTGGAGGTAAATATTACTGCCTAATACCCCAATAATACACCGTGGAGGTAAATATAACTGCTTAATACCCCAATAATACACCCTGGAGGTAAATATTACTGCCTAATACCCCAATAATACACCGTGGAGGTAAATATTACTGCCTAATACCCCAATAATACACCCTGGAGGTAAATATAACTGCTTAATACCCCAATAATACACCCTGGATGTAAATATTACTGCTTAATACCCCAATAATACACCCTGGACGTAAATATTACTGCTTAATACATAATGCTTAATAATACACCGTGGAGGTAAATATAACTGCTTAATACCCCAATAATTACACCCTGGAGGTAAATATAACTGCTTAATACCCCAATAATACACCCTGGAGGTAAATATTACCTCTTAATACTCCAATAATACACCCTGGAGATAAATATTACTGCTTAATACCCCAATAATACACCCTGGAGATAAATATTACTGCTTAATACCCCAATAATACACCCTGGACGTAAATATTACTGCCTAATACCCCAATAATAACCCCTGGATATAAATATTACTGCTTAATACCCCAATAATACACCCTGGAGGTAAATATTACTGCCTAATACCCCAATAATACACCCTGAAGGTAAATATTACTGCTTAATACCCCAATAATACACCCTGGAGGTAAATATTACTGCCTAATACCCCAATAATAAACACTGGAGGTAAATATTACTGCTTAATACCCCAATAATACACACTGGAGGTAAATATTACTGCCTAATACCCCAATAATACACCCTGGAGGTAAATATTACTGCTTAATACCCCAATAATACACACTGGAGGTAAATATTACTGCTTAATACCCCAATGATTACACCTTGGAGGTAAATATTACTGCTTAATACCCCAATAATACACCCTGGAGGTAAATATTACTGCCTAATACCCCAATAATACACCCTGGAGGTAAATATTACTGCCTAATACCCCAATAATACACCCTGGAGGTAAATATTACTGCTTAATACCCCAATGATTACCCCCTGGAGGTAAATATTACTGCTTAATACCCCAATAATACACCCTGGAGGTAAATATTACTGCTTAATATATTATATTACTGCTTAATACTAGGGCTGAACAATTAATTGCATTTGCAATTAAATCGTAATGTGACAAAGTGAGATTTCCTAATCGTAAAAGCTGTGATTTGACTTGACGTAAACATATCTGGTGAAGTCAGGTTGCAAACAGCTCAAACAACGCACAGAGAGAAGGAAACATTGAACTTTAACCTGTTATAAAATGACCTAAAGCTTAACAGAATCCAACGCTGCACAATAGTTGGTACCAAAGAGGAAAAGTACATCAGTTGTGGGAAATTATATCGGCTATGAAAACGTTGATGCTGCGCAACGACCAGGTATTATGCAGAACCCGCCTTGCTGTCTCACGAGATACACTACAAAACTTTATCAACACCTAAAAACATCACACCACCATATATAAGAGTTGCACGGCTAAACTGACCGCCACCAGTGTTTAAATTTCCAGTAAACAGACTTCCAGATGACGGGGATCGCTGACCGAGCTGTTTGACAGAATCTCTGTCAAAAATCGGCACACGGAAATAACTCGTGCTATAACGGGTTTTATAGCCAAAAGTTTGCTTGTTAACCATGATTAATAAGATAGGATTCAATCTCACAAACACATTTTAGCCACATTTTACCTGCGCTGTATAAGAAATGCTGACAGAATGCTGAGATCAAACCGCTCTACGGAGCCATACCAGAGTCTGAATGTGCATTAGATCGATGGAGAATTAAAAATCAGAGCTTGTTGCTTCAAGCATCCTACTTCCTGGATAACCACACGGAGGAAAACATTACAGCCAGAGGGAATTATTAGCTGGGATCAAAAGGAAGAAAACCTTGATTGCAGAACGACACCGATGACCATCGAGTGTGATGATTAAAAGTAGATAAAGTTGTTAATATTTGCCTTTGTCTTAAAATAAGTAAATAATCTTATGGAATAGAATAAATTATGTATAAAAATCTGTTTATAATACACAATATTTTTGCTTGCATTAATTAAAAAATGCTTGAGAAAAGCCCCATAAAAATAATTGCAAATTAAATCGCAATACTGAAGAAAAAAATCACAATTAGATTATTTTCCTAAATCGTTCAGCCCTACTTAATACCCCAATAATTACACCCTGGAGGTAAATATTACTGCTTTATATATCTACGAAATAGAAACATAACAGGGGATCAAGAAGTAAAAATGCTTCTCAGTCTCTCCAGAAACTCGATGGTGTAAACTGGTGTAGTTTTCCCAAGAAGTCTGCTGCTACGTTACTAGTACTTTTCTAGTACTTTACTAGTAGTTTATTAGTACTTTACTAGTACAGATGGACACGTCTAGTACTTCTTCATTCTTGTATTCAGGACAGAAGGGCCACATCCATCCACATCATCAGCATCATAGTTATATCAATAATAAGAATTAATCTATCTGTTTATTAATCTGGTATCTGGACATGTTGTGGTGCTAAACTTGGATTGGTTACCAGTTCTAGTAATAGCACCAATCACCAGTTATTATTGCTCCTATCTGCTTAGTGATTGGTTAACGAGGTTTGTCCCCAGGGGGAGGTGGTGCACTGGTTGGCCTGCGCTCTGTACGCCGCCTGCAGGAAAGGCTCCACCCCCACGGTGGGGAAGGGGCTGATGGAGGGGAACTGCGTCTCCCTCACCAGGATCCTCCGATGCGCCAAGTTAAGGTCCAAAGCTCCTCGATGTCTTCTCCTCTAGAAACCAGTAGAATAGAACCAGCCTGCTTCCACACCAACTCTGCCCTGACTGTGTCGCTCTCCAGTCTGATCCAGTTCTTCTCCAAGATGAGGAAGTGGGCCGACATGTCCAACCTGCCGCAGGACTTCAGGCTGAGGATGGAGCGGCTGGAGAGAAACTTTGAGGTCTCCACGGTGATCTTCCGTAAGTTCGAGCCCATCTTCAGGGACATGTTTGTGAATCCGCAGGGAGGCGAGGCGCCGCGTCAACCGCGCAGCAGGAAGCACAGGTAACGCCCAGTTATACCAGCGAGTTCAGTCTGCAACATCCTGGTTTATTCATCCTGTGTCTGTAAACTGTCTAGGCGGCTGCCCTGTCACATCAGCGACGTCTTCAAGTTCTGCTGGACGCTGTTTGTCTACACTAAAGGTACCCAGAACCGAGCCTAGGCTGCTGTAAACGTCTCTGATCATGAAGCACTCCAACCAGGCTGCTTGTTTCCATGAAGGGAACTTCAGGATGATCGGCGACGACCTGGTGAACTCCTACCACCTGCTGCTCTGCTGCCTGGACCTGGTGTTCGCCAACGCTCTGCTGTGTGCAAACAGCAAGGAGCTCATCAACCCGGCCTTCAGAGGTAGCAACAATATAGGCCATTTTGTTTATGTAGCACACGTTCAACACAAGGTGCTTTACATGCTTCAGTGGTAAAGAAACCAAACATAGCATTTGATTAAAAACAACCATTTAGCAAAAGCATAGAAAGAAAAGTTCTGTCACAAAGCAATATTACCCAAAGCATCTCTAAACATAATACAACATCTCTAATAATCACATCCTGTGGTTATTATTGTATTAATGCCCCTATAATGATGATTCTGAATCATAATAAAGCTCCTCTCTGGGTTTACCTGGTGTCTGTAACTCCGGGCGTTTCCTCAGGTCTCCCCGCGGCGTTTCGTCTGGATGGCTCCGCCCCCCAGGTGGAGCCGCCTCCCTGCGTCCTGGAGAAGCTCTGTGAGCTCCATGACGGCCTGGTGGTGGAGGCCAAGGGCATCAAGCAGCACTACTTCAAGCCGTACATCCAGAAGCTCTTCCAGAAACAGGTCGGTGAAAACACAGGGGTCAGAGGTCACCTCAGAGGTCACCTGGGCGTCATGGTAACTCTCTCTCTCTCTCTGTGTCAGATCCTGAAGGGAAACGAGAAGTTTCTGACTGGAATGTTGGATCCTCAGAACTTTATTGACAACAAGTAAGTGTTTGGGTTTCCCTGTTATTTGTCTGAGCTGTGGAGGTTCTGTTGGAGGTTCTGTGTTCTCAGAGGTTCTGTGTCCCCCAGCAAAGCCGTGAACAGGGAGTACGAGGAGTACGTTCTTACCGTGGGTGACTTCGATGAACGACTCTTCCTGGGAGCCGACGCTGACGAGGAGATCGGAACGCCCCGAAAATTTGTTCAGGAACGGGCCGCCAGCCAGGCAGCGGCTCAGAACCAGCTCCAGCAGCAGCTGGATAACGTACTGACCCATACAGAACCACATACACCCACACAGAGCCAAACAGAACCTTACAGGTTCTCCAGACTTTCTCTCTGCACCTTTTCAACTAATTTTCATCTTTCATGTCTTTAAATCTAGCTTCTATTAAACATTCCAAAAATATTATTAATTTAGGAAGTTATAAATATTATGTTTCCTAAATTTACCATATAAATGATATTTTTTCTTACATTTAGGATAGAATTATCGTTTAATAGAAGGAATATTCTGATCAGCTCCTTTGGCTTAGCTACAGTAATATCTAGCTTGTTCTGTTCACGCCACGACTCCAGGTGAGATATAAATCATGCTTCTTATTTTATCATTAAGCCAACCAGACTATATCATCGGGGTATTTAATGAAAAAGCAGTTTTAATCATTGACTGCAAATTTGTATAAAGAGAAACTAGTAGACAGTAAAGAAGCCAACCCTGAGGACAGCCAGTGATCTGTGTTTGAACCTCAGAGGTCCCTGCTTACTTACTAATAACCAACAGCTAACCTACAGCTAATATACTGCTAACCTACAGCTAAACCACAGCTAATATACTGCTAACCCACAGCTAACCTACTGCTAACATACTGCTAACCCACAGCTAACATACTGCTAACCCACAGCTAACATACAGCTAACCCACAACTAACATACTGCTAACCTACAGCTAACATACTGCTAACCCAAAACTAACATACAGCTAACATACTGCTAACCCACAGCTAACATACTGCTAACCTACAGCTAACATATTGCTAACCCACAACTAACATACTGCTAACATACTGCTAACCCAAAGCTAACATACTGCTAACACACTGCTAATCTACAGCTAACCCACAGCTAACATACTGCTAACCTACAGCTAACATACTGCTAACCCAAAGCTAACATACTGCTAACCCACAGCTAACATACAGCTAACCCACAACTAACATACAGCTAATCCACAACTAACATACTACTAACCTACAGCTAACATACTGCTGACCCAAAACTAACATACAGCTAACATACTGCTAACCCACAGCTAACATACTGCTAACCCACAGCTAACATACTGCTAACCCACAGCTAACATACAGCTAACCCACAACTAACATACAGCTAATCCACAACTAACATACTGCTAACCTACAGCTAACATACTGCTAACCCAAAACTAACATACAGCTAACATACTCCTAACCCACAGCTAACATACTGCTAACCCACAGCTAACATACAGCTAATCCACAACTAACATACTGCTAACCTACAGCTAACATACTGCTAACCCAAAACTAACATACAGCTAACATACTGCTAACCCACAGCTAACATACTGCTAACCCACAGCTAACATACAGCTAACCCACAACTAACATACAGCTAATCCACAACTAACATACTGCTAACCTACAGCTAACATACTGCTAACCCAAAACTAACATACAGCTAACATACTCCTAACCCACAGCTAACATACTGCTAACCTACAGCTAACATATTGCTAACCCACAACTAACATACTGCTAACATACTGCTAACCCAAAGCTAACATACTGCTAACCTACAGCTAACATACTGCTAACCCACAGCTAACATACTGCTAATCTACAGCTAACCCACAGCTAACATACTGCTAACCTACAGCTAACATACTGCTAACCCACAGCTAACATATTGCTAACGTACTGCTAATCTACAGCTAACCCACAGCTAACATACTGCTAACCTACAGCTAAAATACTGCTAACCCAAAGCTAACATACTGCAAATCTACAGCTTACCCACAACTAACATACTGCTAACTTACAGCTAACATACTGCTACTCCAAAGCTAACATACTGCGAACCTACAGCTAACATACTGCTAACATACTGCTAATCTACAGCTAACCCACAACTAACATACTGCTAACCTACAGCTAACATACTGCTAACCCAAAGCTAACATACTGCTAACCTACAGCTAACATACTGCTAACATACTGCTAATCTACAGCTAACCCACAACTAACATAGTGCTAACACACTGCTAACCCAAAGCTAACATACTGCTAACCTACAGCTAACATACTGCTAACCCACAGCTAACATACTGCTAACATACTGCTAATCTACTGCTAACCCACAGCTAACATACTGCTAATCTACAGCTAACCCACAACTAACATACTGCTAACCTACAGCTAACATACTGCTAACCCACAGCTAACATATTGCTAACGTACTGCTAATCTACAGCTAACCCACAGCTAACATACTGCTAACCTACAGCTAAAATACTCCTAACCCAAAGCTAACATACTGCTAACATACTGCAAATCTACAGCTTACCCACAACTAACATACTGCTAACTTACAGCTAACATACTGCTACTCCAAAGCTAACATACTGCTAACCTACAGCTAACATACTGCTAACATACTGCTAATCTACAGCTAACCCACAACTAACATACTGCTAACCTACAGCTAACATACTGCTAACCCAAAGCTAACATAAATATTTTATATATATATATTTCCCACATAAATAATATTTATCCCTTATGAAAAATATTTTTCTTAAATGATCCGTTTCCTGCAGCAGCAGGAAGTGACTGTTGGGCTCCATCCTGAGGTGTTTGTATAGATATTCATCAGCTAGATCAGCCGTTCTCAGCATCAGTCCTGCTAAATGGGTGTAGATCTGCAGACGATTGCTGAGAGAAGAACATCATGGACTAGAGGAGAAATGTCCTGCAGTATGACCATGGATACGTTTACTTCTGCTGATATTGGTGGAATATGATGTCAATAAAAAAGAGCTGCATTTGTTGTTCTATGTTTTAAAGTTGTAGACGGCCCAGAGAGCCGTTCTGCAGCTGCAGGCGTCTGAGCTGGAAGATCTTGGACCAACGAGGACAACGACCGCTGCTAGAAACACAATACATGAGAATCAGGCGGGGTTGAAAACGTGCTAACAGGCTGGTAGCAGGACGTTTTCTTTCTCTCAACTGACCCATCCTCTGTGTCTTTGTCTGGGTCCAGTGTGGCTCTCTGGCCCCGTCTACGCCCCTGACCGGACGGGTCTACCTGAAGGAGAAGGAGCTGCTGTTCACGCCCGTCTCTTCGGCCACGCAGAGCGTCAGCCGGCTGCAGAGCATGGTGGTCGGGTTAAGGACGGCCCCCAGCGACCATCTGCTGCACATCTTCAGGTTAGCTTCACCTGTTTGGAAACATTTTCTACTGTTAAATTCAATTTTAAAAATCATTATAGATAGCATTACTCGTAGTATTGTGATTTATTGCAATATATTGTATCACCAGATTCTTGCCATTACACATTCCTACCAGTCTTACTTGATGAAATAACCTGAACTATGGAATTGGAACATGAATTTGAAATCTATGAACTTTTTACTTTACTGTGAATTTCTCACAAGGACATGGAGATAAAATCTCATGAAAACCAATTTCCGAACATCCTGAATGTCTGATGCTGCAGAAACTTAAACACGGCAGTGTGTGCTCCCACTGATGGTAAACCTGCTGCAGAATATGGAACAAACAATTTAAACAATCCGGTCCAGATTAGCCGTTTGTTAAAACAAATACATGAGCCTACAGCTCGGGGCAGTCGATCAGAGGAACACCTGGCGGCTGGTTGCTCAGGTAGACAGAAATGTTTGTAAGAAGAAGGAAACGTCTTTCACGATTTAGGAAGTTAAGTGTCTGTTGCTGAACATGACTCAGCAGTTTATAGCTACGATCCTGACAGGGAGCTCTAGCTGCTGCTATGATGGTGATGACGGTGGTTTTAAAGGTGTCTGATGCGTCCTGCAGGTCCTGCTCCAGAGATCCTACTGACTCCATCCTGGCTCGGGTGAAAAGTCTGGGTCAGACCTTCAGAGAACATTACAGCAAAGACTCAGAGGACTCGCCAGGATCTCACATCGGTACAAAGAAAAACTCTGAACGTCTTAAACTGTGGGACCACAGATTTCACTGCTTCCTTCTTGTTTGTGCTTCAGACTTTGCGGAGAATCGCTGGAAGCTGGCGGAGATCCTCTACTATAAGATCCTGGAGAACGTCCTGGTGCAGGAGAGCAAACGGCTGCAGGGCAGAGACATGAGTGTAAGCAGCAGCAGCAGCAGATGTTCATGGTTCCTCTGCTCGGACCCTAAACCCGTTTGTTTGCTAACAGGTTCTGCTGGAGCAGGACATCTTCCACTGCTCCCTGATGGCCTGCTGCCTGGAGGTGGTGCTGTTCTCCTACAGCTCCCAGAGGACCTTCCCCTGGATCATCCACGTCTACAAGCTGGCCCCCTTCTACTTCTTCAAGGTAACCCACAGACCTGGGCCTGAACCTGGACCGGACCTCCAGCGTCCAGCCTGAACCCGGCGCCTCTCTGTCTCCCCCTGCAGGTCATCGAGGTCTTCATCCGCTCAGAGGAGGGCCTCTCCCGGGACATGGTGAAGCATCTGAACTCCATCGAGGAGCAGGTCCTGGAGAGCCGAGCCTGGACCTCAGATTCTGCTCTGTGGCGCGCCCTGGAGGCTGCTGGGAGTAAAGTCCCCACAGTGGAGGAGGTGAGCAGCGAATTTTAAACGGGTTCAGTAAGACTCCAGACTCCTGATTGCTCCTCATCTCTCTGTGCAGGTCAACTTCTCCTCCTGCCTGGATTCTGGTTCTGGTCCTTCCAACACTCAGTCCCACCTGCCGCTGGTGGCCCACTCTCCCATCATCCACCCTCGCATCAGGGAGTTCAGGTCGGGTCTGGGAAGCGCTCGGAAAGGTGGGTTGGCCCACTTCAGGTAAAGGTTCTGCTTTCTGCTGCTTCCACTCATTCTTCTCTCCTCCTTTCAGAGGTTCCTCCCTCTCCGCTTTCGGTCCATGACAGGTACAGCTCACCTGCAGCCGGCAGCGCCAAACGCCGGCTCTTTGGCGACGACCCACCGGCGCCCTCTGCAGGCCTGAACATCAGCGCGCTGCCGTCTCCCGTCAAGAGGCTGACGTTTGGGTCCAGCAGCAGCCAAGTGGCCCAGAGCACCGTCATCAGCATCCCTCTGCAAGGTACCTGCTCTGTGATTGGTCAGGATCCTCCTGCTCTGTGATTGGTAGATTATCAGGATCCTCCTGCTCTGTGATTGGTAGATTATCAGGATCCTCCTGCTCTGTGATTGGTCAGGATCCTCCTGCTCTGTGATTGGTAGATTATCAGGATCCTCCTGCTCTGTGATTGGTAGATTATCAGGATCCTCCTGCTCTGTGATTGGTCGATTATCAGGATCCTCCTGCTCTGTGATTGGTCGATTATCAGGATCCTCCTGCTCTGTGATTGGTCGGGGTTCTCCTGCTCTGTGATTGGTCGATTATCAGGATCCTCCTGCTCTGTGATTGGTCGGGGTTCTCCTGCTCTGTGATTGGTCTATTATCAGGGTCCTCCTGCTCCGTGATTGGTCTATTATCAGGGTCCTCCTGCTCCGTGATTGGTCTATTATCAGTGTCCTCCTGCTCCGTGATTGGTCTATTATCAGGGTCCTCCTGCTCTGTGATTGGTCGATTATCAGGGTCCTCCTGCTCTGTGATTGGTCTATTATCAGGGTCCTCCTGCTCTGGGATTGGTCGGGCTTCTCCTGCTCTGTGATTGGTCCAGTAAATCGTGGCCCTCTGCTCTTAGACCTTACTGCACATCGTGGATAAAATGTGTTTCAGTAAACACTATAAACATGTGAAGTTTAATTCAGCGTTATTATTAATGTCATTTAGGAATGCACCGCTACATCAGGCCGATAACGTTCTAATGTTCTTGTTAAAGTGAACGACGCTTAAAATGTGGAAACTCTGCAATAACTTCATATTGGGCTGGTCAATATCCCAAAGTATATTGTCTTTAAGTAGGGCTGGTCTTGATTTATTTTTAAAGGTTTTGTGGCCATAGTGGCCTTTATTAACAGTGGACAGGTATGAAAGGGGGAGAGAGACATTGGTAATGTCCACAGCCGGGAGTCGAACTGGGACAGCCACTTCCAGGGCTGAGGCCTCTGTACATGGGGCGTCCGTCTTAACCTTTGTGTCCGATAATCAAATTATTCCATTTTTGTCTTTAATTGTATTTTTTTATACCAATGCACTACTGTGATGTATGTCAGTATAAGGTCCAAAGTGTGCTGAGCCGAGTGTGTGGGTCCCTTCACCTTCTGAGTAAAACCAATTAAGTCTGGCCGACTAATCAATCGTATCGATTAATCACATTTTCTGTTTATGAAAATTTAATTGGGTTATTTTTATACTTCCATAGCTCAGAATGATTTCAATCTGTCCAGGACCAAACATCTTGTTTTTCAAGGATGTTTTACTGCTTTTATTCAGCTCAGCTCTGGGAAAGGGTGATTGAAATAAAAGCATGTTTTTTTTAAATACTATCATCACTTGCAATTCCTTTAAAAAAAAGTATTCCGGCTCCGTGTCGCATCTCCAGCATTTAACTATGATTCAGAAAAACAAAAACAACACATTATATCCAAGTGGTGTTGAACCGAGGCAGGTCGCGGTTGTTTCTCCCAAAATCAGAAGAATGGAGGCTAAATTCAGGAAGCCAGGGGGAGATATAGTCGTGGTTGATAAGGGCCTTAAAAACAAGTGTCGCTGGGCATGGATAGAGGGAAAAGGTGGAGACTGGAAGCCGTTTGGGAGCTGGAGCCAGAAGCTAAGCGAGCCTGGTTTGTGTTTTGGGCTACGACTTGTTAATATATGCAGCTAGCGGGTAAAAAAATCCTCACCGTCACAGAGTCGCTGGCATAAAGCTGCTGTCCGTGCGCTCCAACACACAAGCTGAAAATACGTGTGTGCTCGTTCATTGCGGAACACGATTTATCATTTACGATCGCGCTACCGCTATCTGTAGAAAAAAGTAGCAGTCCGTTTCCCGTCTTTATGCCAGTTGTATGAACGCACATGGAATAACGTCTGTCTGATGAGCTCAAAGGATGTTTTCTCTGAATGTTCATGAGCTCTTTATTGGTTTGCTGCCTCTGCAAATATGTTAAAGAGGAGAGGAGTAAAGACTCAATGTAATCGGTTTCCTATAACTTAATTTTACATTGTTTAGAACAAAAATGATAGAAAAGGTTCAAGTTTCTATGTTTTTGTATAGATTGTCATTAACTGAATTAAATGGTTGCCAAACGAATCAGATTAACTTGTTTGACTGAGTTTCACACGTTTTCACTTAAAACTTTTATTCATTTTAATACACTTTTATTTATATACAGTGCTCTGCATAAATGAGTACACCCCCTTTAAAAAGTATGAATTTAATCAGTAGCTCAATGAACAAAAGAACAATTTCCAAACTTTCTACAAGGCCTGATTTTATTTCACACTTATTTAACTCTATAACATGAAATTAAGGTTAATAATCTAATTTAGATCACAAAATTTTCAGTTTTACTCAAATTGGTTGAAGCTAAAATAAATACACACTGCAACAAAAACTACTACATCTAGTATTTTGTATGAGCAACATGATTTTTGAGGACAGCACCAAGTCTTCTAGGCATGCTCTAGGCAATCTAGGCAACATCTATCTTTTTCCATTCTTCAAGAATAACTTATTTTAGAGCCTGGATGCTGGATGGAGAGGGATTCTCAGCTTGTTGCTTCAGAATCCCCCACAGGTGTTCGATTGGGTTCAGATCAGGAGACAAACTTGGCCATTCAATCACCTTCAACCTGTTCTGCTTCAGAAATGCAACAGTAGCTTTAGATGTGTGTTTTTGGATCATTGTCGTGTTGGAAAAGTGATGGCAGCATCTTCTCCTTCGGTATAGAGCAGTACATTGTTGAGTTCATTATGCCATCAATGAAATGCAGCCCCACATAATGACACTGCCACCATCATGTTTCACTGTAGGCGCCATGCATTTTTCTTTGAAATCCTCACCTTTACGACATCATACAGTTTTTAAACCATTAGTTCCAAAAACAGTGATCTTGGTCTCATCACTCCAGAGTATAGAGTCCCAGTAGTCTTCATTATTTCATCATGGGCCCTAGCAGATTCTAGGCGTGCTTTTTTGTGCATGGGCTTTAGGAGAGGCTTCCTTCATGGACGATACCCAGCATGCCATTCGTCTGCAGTGTGCGTTGTATGGTGTCCCAGAAAACGGTCACTCCAGTTTGGCTTTCTACTGCTTTAGCTAACTGCAGTGAACTTGCATGGAGATTTTCTTCAACCCTTCTCATCAGAAGACGCTCCTGTCGAGATGTTAGCTTCGGTGGACGGCCTTGTAAGATGGTTGCACTTCCATCTTTCTTACATTTTTTGATCACTTCTGCTACAGTATTTTGACTGATATGTAAAGCTTTGCTGATCTTCTTGTAGCCCTCACCTTTTATGTGTGAAGAAATGATTTCCTTTCTCAGATTTCTCTTTCATGGGGAGCCATTACTGACAGCATGAAATAGGAAGGGCTTTTCTTTAAGTAATGCCCTTTTATTGTCACCTGTCTCCTGGACGCCTCTTAAATGAATCATTAGACTCACCTGTGGTTGAATGCCTGTTAATTAGAAGTTTGTAGTCTTAAGTGGCTTTTCTCCTACTCATTTTTGCAACATGGGCTTTAATGAATTTGTTAGGAAAATCACTTTTTTGTGTGTAAAAATGAACAAATCTTGTTTGTAATCAATGGCCCACATTTGTGGAGTATTTATTTTGTATATCATAGAAAATGTTGAATTTGAAAGGAAGCTAAAGGTTTTCTGACAAACGTAGTTGGGTGTACTCATTTATGCAGAGCACTGTAGAAGCAATTCACAACAAATATCATCTCAAGGCACTTTACAACAAAAATCTTTTCAATACAATTTTCCAAACATTATAATCAGTTAAAAGTTTTCTCTGTAAGGAATCCCAGCAGATTGTGCTGAGTCATTGATGAGAGGTTGTACCCGGATCATACAGACTCCAACCACAGCTATTCCTCAGCAAACCCTCATACTGAGCAAGCATGTGGCGACAGTGGAGAGGAAGAACTCCCCTTTAACAGGAAGAAACCTCCAGCAGAACCAGAACCTGGATCAGTACAAGCGGTCATCTACCACGACCGTCTGTCTTCCTAAAAATCACATTTAAATTGTAGGTCATCTTGTACCAAGGACAATGCTAAAAAGTTGTTGGCCAAATTGCCTATCATGTGTATGCATTGGATTTCTTTATGAAGCTCTGTGGTTTGAGCCATTGTTTGGGTTTTAGGGCAGTATTTTACACCAGCATGGCCGTCCTCGCTGTGATACATAAAATGGAGGCTGACACGTTTCAGACCAGAGAGCTAAATAAGAGGACTAACGGAGGATCAGCAGAGAGAGTCAACGAACAACTCACCTTCAGGTTTTGTAACAAGCAGTCGTTTTAGTTTTTTGTGGCAGAAGTATCCGCATTGGTAAGTGTCGGTGTGGTATCGGTTTTGAAGCAGTGTTATCGTTGCACCACCAGTGTCATGTTATTAATCTGAGACCTTATTCCATGTAAAGACGAGTCACTTCCTGCTTCCTGTTTGGTCTGGAAACTACTGAAACCATTTCTAGATGGTCTTCATTACCACAGAATTATTCATTAAACATTTGACTAAATCCTGTCAGTTTTCATTTATCCTCTGTTTGTTCATTTTAGTCGTTAAAATGACTGAAAACATGCACCGGCAGAACTGGTTCTGATCCAGGAACAGAGCAACAGAACCACAAATATCCAGATCCAAAGCACCTTCATCTAATTCTTAATGCTTCTTCCGTTTTCTGTCAGAAATATCTGATCCTCAACAAACTTCTGGGTTTTTTATGACTAATGTCAGAAAATATCTGTTTAAATATTGAAAAAGGATGTATGTAATTTATGACATTTCTGAGTTTTCTCATCTTTCTGACATCAGGATTTCTGCATTTTTTCTTGAAAATAATAAATGAATCTCCGTTTTTCATGGTTCTTTTCTGCAGGGCCAGTTTAGTATTATTTCTCCACAGATCTGACGTCTACCTGATCAGATTGATGTTGGTTCTTCATTAAATGTTCCAGATTGTTCCTTTTATACGCGGTGAAATAAGAAGAAAAC
Organism: Apricaphanius iberus; assembly: GCA_028564705.1. Lineage (NCBI taxonomy): Eukaryota > Metazoa > Chordata > Actinopteri > Cyprinodontiformes > Aphaniidae > Apricaphanius > Apricaphanius iberus. The sequence continues at coordinate 140,526 of JAPXFQ010002910.1, forward strand.
AGCGTTCTGTCCTAAACCTGTCTTTGTGTTTCTGTGTGAATCTGTGCAGGTGAGCGCACCTTTACGCTGATCCCAGTGCAGCAGAGCGACTCGTCCGGCGTGGTCACGGCCCAGTTCCTGCTGACCTCTTCCCCGAGCCGCCCGGCTGGCCCCGCCCCCGGCCCCGCCTCCAGCGGCGACGCGGCGTCAGGAAGCGGCCGGCCGCGGCGTACCGGCTCCCTGCCTCTGTTCTTCAGGAAGGTGGGAGGTGGATGCAAGTGGACAGATCTGTGGGGGGCGTGTCTTTGTTCTCTGACCCGGCCGTGTTGGCTCCGCCCCTACAGGTGTATCACCTGGCCAGCGTGCGGCTCAGAGATCTGTGCCTGAAGCTGGACATCTCCTCAGAGCTGCGGGGGAAGATGTGGACGTGCTTCGAGCACGCTCTGGTGCACGGCACTGAGCTGATGAAGGATCGTCATCTGGACCAGCTGCTGCTGTGCTGCGTCTACATCATCTCCAAGGTACCAACAGACGGATGGGAGCAGCTGGTGGAGGACTGGTCCCATTAAAATGCTCTAACTGGTGTCTCTGCAGATCACCAAGGAGACTCACACCTTCCAGGACATCATGAAGTGTTACCGCAGCCAACCACAAGCCAGCAGCCACGTGAGGAACCAGAACCGCTAACTGGGCCGGTACCGGGTCCAGCAGCGTACGCTGACCGTCTGTCTGTGTGTTCAGGTTTACCGCAGTGTGTTGCTGCGACGGACGCCCAGGGAGCAGCCAGCTGATGAAAACATGGAGGTGGACTCTGTGTCCGGAGGAGAATGTGAGTACGGATGCTAGCTGCTGTGGAGAGGAGGGGCTGGAGATGGATGAACTCTGACCTCTAAGGGGGCACAGTTAGTGGCTCCTGTAGAGGTCTGAACTTTCTGTTCTTCATTCCAAGTATTCATGAACTGGTTGTTTTCTGTGTCGCTTCAGCTGCAGAAAAAGCCAATCAGCAGCCAGCAGACAAAAGTTCTAACCAACCAGCCGAGGAGGAGCGCGGTGACCTCATCCAGTTTTACAACACTGTGTTTGTGCTGAAGATGAAGAGCTTCGCTCTGCGATATGCCACCACCGATCACAGGGTATATAGCCTGTTGCCTAACGTGGTTCTGGCCTGGTTTCCCTATGTGCTAACATGGTTCTGCCTTATATAGCTGAATGCTAACATAATTTTGTCTCATATATCTGAACGCTAACATAATGTTGGCTCATATATCTGAAAGATAACATAATTGTGTCTCATATATCTGAATGCTAACATAATTGTGTCTCATATATCTGAAAGCTAACATAATTTTGGCTAATATATCTGAATGCTAACATAATTTTGGCTCATATATCTGAATGCTAACATAATTTTGGCTCATATATCAGAAAGCTAACATAATTTTGGCTAATATATCTGAATGCTGACATAATTTTGGCTCATATATCTTAATGCTAACATAATTTTGGCTAATATATCTTAATGCTAACATAATTTTGGCTCATATATCTGAATGCTAACATAATTTTGGCTCATATATCTGAAAGCTAACATAATTTTGGCTCATATATCTGAATGCCAACATAATTTTGGCTCATATATCTGAAAGCTAACATAATTTTGGCTCATATATCTTAATGCTAACATAATTTTGGCTCATATATCTTAATGCTAACATAATTTTGGCTCATAATTGAATGCTAACATAATTTTGTCATATATCTGAATGCTAACATAATTTTGGCTCATAATCTAATGCTAACATAATTTTGGCTCATATACTAATGCTAACATAATTTTGGCTCATATAGCGAATGCTAACAACTTTTGGCTCATATAGCTGAATGCTAACATATTTGGCTCATATATCTGAATGCTAACATAATTTTGGCTCATATATCTTAATGCTAACATAATTTTGGCTCATATATCTGAATGCTAACATAATTTTGGCTCATATATCTTAATGCTAACATAATTTTGGCTAATATATCTGAATGCTAACATAATTTTGGCTCATATATCTTAATGCTAACATAATTTTGGCTCATATATCTGAATGCTAACATAATTTTGGCTCATATATCTTAATGCTAACATAATTTTGGCTCATATATCTGAAAGCTAACATAATTTTGGCTCATATATCTGAATGCTAACATAATTTTGGCTCATATATCTTAATGCTAACATAATTTTGGCTCATATATCTGAATGCTAACATAATTTTGGCTCATATATATCTGAAAGCTAACATAATTTTGGCTCATATATCTTAATGCTAACATAATTTTGGCTCATATATCTGAATGCTAACATAATTTTGGCTCATATATCTGAATGCTAACATAATTTTGGCTCATATATCTGAATGCTAACATAATTTTGGCTCATATATCTGAATGCTAACATAATTTTGGCTCATATAGCTGAATGCTAACATAATTTTGGCTCATATAGCTGAATGCTAACATAATTTGGCTCATATAGCTGAATGCTAACATAATTTGGCTCATATATCTGAATGCTAACATAATTTTGGCTCATATATCTTAATGCTAACATAGTTTTGGCTCATATATCTGAATGCTAACATAATTTTGGCTCATATATCTTAATGCTAACATAATTTTGGCTCATATATCTTAATGCTAACATAATTTTGGCTCATATATCTTAATGCTAACATAATTTTGGCTCATATATCTGAATGCTAACATAATTTTGGCTCATATAGCTGAATGCTAACATAATTTTGGCTCATATATCTGAATGCTAACATAGTTTTTGGCTCATATAGCTGAATGCTAACATAATTTTGGCTCATATAGCTGAATGCTAACATAATTTGGCTCATATATCTGAATGCTAACATAATTTTGGCTCATATATCTTAATACTAACATAGTTTTGGCTCATATATCTGAATGCTAACATAATTTTGGCTCATATATCTTAATGCTAACATAATTTTGGCTAATATATCTGAATGCTAACATAATTTTGGCTCATATATCTTAATGCTAACATAATTTTGGCTCATATATCTGAATGCTAACATAATTTTGGCTCATATATCTGAATGCTAACATAATTTTGGCTCACATATCTTAATGCTAACATAATTTTGGCTCATATATCTCAATGCTAACATAATCTTGGCTCATATATCTGAATGCTAACATAATTTTGGCTCATATATCTGAATGCTAACATAATTTTGGCTTATATATCTGAATGCTAACATAATTTTGGCTCACATATCTTAATGCTAACATAATTTTGGCTCATATATCTCAATGCTAACATAATCTTGGCTCATATATCTGAATGCTAACATAATTTTGGCTCATATATCTGAATGCTAACATAATTTTGGCTTATATATCTGAATGCTAACATAATCTTGGCTCATATATCTTAATGCTAACATAATTTTGTCTCATATATCTGAAAGCTAACATAATTTTGGCTCATATATCTGAATGCTAACATAATTTTGGCTTATATATCTGAATGCTAACATGTTAACGGGCTCTGATTAGCTGCATTCATAACATGGGTGTGTTTGATGGTTCTACAGGCGGACGCTCCTCCCCTGTCACCGTTCCCGTCGGTCCGGGCTCAGCCTCTGTCGCCTCGTCGCATCAGTCAGAGACACTCGCTGTACGTCTCACCTCACAAGAACTCTGCCGGCTGCCTGACGCCCAACTCCTACACCTACAGGATCAACAACAGCCCATCCAAGGCAAGAACACACACTAAACAGGGGATGTTCCTGACTCCAACTGGTTTCTCCAGTCTGGTCCCAGCACCTCTGACTGGGAATCAGAGTTGGAAAACATTTGAGTCAGCAGTTTTGTTCTGTTCTCAAGTTACTTAGTAAATTAAGATATGTCAACTTTGGAACCACTTGTCTTAACCTGCTGAACCACAAATACAGGATAGATGGATAGACAGACAGACAGACAGACAGACAGACAGACAGACAGACAGATAGAAAGAAAGAAAGAAAGAAAGAAAAAAAGAGAAACATGGAGAATTGATGGATGTTGGACGACCAGTTGGAAGACATTGTCTCCTCTGTGGGACAATAAAGGACGCTTCTTTTTTGCTCTATGTTGGAGGTTCTGATCCGTTTGTTCGTCTACCTGTAGGAGCTGTCGGACATCAACCGGATGATCCGCCAGGGAGCCGTCAGCAGGAAGAGGGCTTTCACCATGGAGGGCGATGTGATGATGTCGTCAGCCTGCGACTCGCCCAGTAAGAGGGCGTGTCCCGAGAACGGCAGCAGTCCAGATGTTCTGCTGAAGCGTCTGCAGGATGTTGTGTCCGAGCGTCAGAGTCGCTGAAAGCTGATACAGAACCGCTGGTTCTGGTTGGTTCTGATCGGTTCTGATCAGATCGGATCATCATATTCTGTAGAACATATAAACGTGTTAAACCAGAACCAGAACAGCTTGTTACGTCTGCTGTTACTTCTACTTGTTTTCTGTCTGGACCTAAATCAGCTTCCTGGTTGGGTGTCTAGCTGGATGCTGATTGGATGAGCAGCGTGGCTCCGCCTCTTATCAGATCTGATGTTTTTATTGAGAATAAACCAGAATACACATAGATCTGCGTTCATAGATCTGATCTAGTTTCCCCTCATAAACGTTGCCATGACACTCAGATATTGTATAAATATTATTTTTATCTACAGTACTAACCAGATGTTCATAGTTTCCTGTAGAATCTTTGTTTCTTTATCGGATTCACTGTTTTCTAGTTTTAATGTTTTATTATTTTTATTATTATGTGGTTTTGAACCAATCAGTGTTGCTGGCTTATTGCTGCAGGTGTGTAGCATCTACACATGATTTCTATGCCGGACCGTTCCTACATTTCTCCTCATGTATAAAAAAAGGAATCCAGGTTTGTTTTGTGTAAATCCAGGATATAATCAATAAGATTCAATAATATTTCACAGGTTTTTACTGAAAACTGTTAAACTTTGTAAAATAAACAGCTTTTTATTTCCTTATTGTTTCTGGGTTTATCTTCTGCATATTGAATCTAAGTTGTGTAGGTCTAGTAAGGTTTATTGGAGCTCATACACACCTGGATCAGACATCAGGACAGAGACTAGCTAAAACCAATAAAGTTCATTTTATTTCTCTTTAATGTCGATTCAGCGCCACATAAAAACAAACAGAAATGTTTTGCTAATTTATTAAGAAAAAAAGGCTGAACTGCCCCATGGTCATAAGTATTCATACCCTTTGCTCAGTACTGAGTAGCATCACCTCTAGAGCTCCTACAGCCATGAGTTTTCTTATGAATGATGAAGTTTTTCCCAGCAGGATTTGGGGATCCTCTGCTGTTCTTCCTGCAGATCCTCTCCTGTTCTGTCAGGTTGGAGGGGAACGTTGGTGGCGGCCATTTTCAGGGTTCTGGTTGGTCCGGTCCAGATCGGTCCCAGAGTTCTGTAGCTGTAAGCTTATTGGCTCATTGTCACACAGACGTTTACTACCAAGATATCTCTGTTCTTGGTCACATTCATCTTTCCTTCAGTTACAACCAGTCGTCCTGTCCCACAGCATGATGCTGCCACTACCATGTCTCACTGTAGGGACTGTATTAGGCAGATGATGAGCAGCAGCTGCTTTTCTGCACACGTACCGCTTAGAATGAACAGCAGAAAGTTCAGTCTGGGTCTCATGAGAGCAGAGATTCTGGTTCCTCACAGTCTGGGAGTCCTTCTGGTCGACCCAGACGTCTTCCTTCTCAGGATCATGGAGGTCGCTGTGCTCTTAGGAACCTGCAGAGATTCGGTAATCTTGGCCTGATCTGTTCCTTGCTACAATTCTGTCCCTGAGCTCATTGGGCAGTTCCTTCTGCCTCATGATTGTTATTTGCTCTGACAGGCACTGTGAGCGGTAAGGTCTTATACAGACAGGTTTGTGCCTTTCCTAATAAACTCCAATCAGTTTATTAAAGCCAACTGGACTCCAATGACGGAGCAGAACCATCTCAGGGAGGATCGGAAGAAATCGTTAAATATGAGTCACTGCTGAGGGTATGAATACTTATGACCAACCAGAGGGGGCGTAAGAAGCATTGGACAAACTACCAGAGAGCCAAAACTAAATAATGACTACAATCAACTGTATCTACCTTCAAACACATACGTATATGGGTTAGTAGTTAAGTTAATATATTATGAAATATTTACACAATGTTGTTAAACCTTGTAACACGTTAAAAACATCAAATACGCCTTTTTGGCACCAAATATTAAACAAAAATAGGACGTATCTGCCGATCAATTGCACAAATGTGATTTAATGTTCAGGAGTACCACCCACTTACACCCTTCTGGATCTGAAAAATACTGTAGGTTCTTGTTTTGTTCAGAGCCAGAAGGGCGTAACTGCACTTTCACCCCAAAAACTAAGGTTTTAGTTAATTTGTTGGACCTATTTCCAGAGGAGGATTGATCTGTGTCAGACTACAGCTGTGATGAGGGTTCTTTGCAATGCATTGTGGTCTTTTGAGTCTCCTGAATGAAATAAACATGAATAAATGAATCTGCATCATGTGTCTGAATGTGGAACATCATGGTGTTCTTTGTGTTTCTGCTGCAGATATCAACAGGCAGAGAGCAAAGCTGCTGGTTAGTCATGTCTGAACCACATATGTGTTGCTATGGAGACGGCGTTCAACATGTCACCATTATCAGCTTTCTGGGTCAGATTTCTGTTTATGGAAGCTTTATTTCATCCACAGGTTTCAGATTATTTTCTATGATAATGTTTTTTATTCACGTAATTTATTTCACTCTGATGAATTCAGCGAGTCAACAAACCTATGAAGATATTTTTTTTATTTGAACTCAGAATCAGCTTCACAGAAATTAAATATAAGTAACCTAAATACATGTTAGATGTTATAACAAGATGAACTAAAAAGAAGCTCTTCAGACAATGTTTATGGGTGGATTAACTAATTATTAACATTGCATTTTCAAACAACATTATTATGAATTAACAATAACAGATCAGCTTTGTAGGCTTACTTTTCTGTCATTATTAAAATTGTATTTATTTCCTCGGCCCAGGTATGGAGGACCATTTCTGACTAAATTTAAAATAAATAAATAAATGTAGGAATTAATCAAAAACTGTATTTCCATATTTATTCATTTATTTGCATATTTATTACATTATTTACACTTGTATTTATTAATTTCTATATTTATTTATTCGTTTATTTTAAAATGTTTATCTAAAATATGTATTTATTATCTGTTTTGGCACATACGGTCCTCCATACAGTTATGTTTTATCCAGGCTTTTATTTGTCTGTCTGTTAACAAAATGTAAAAAGTTTTGGGCGGATTTAGATGATATTTTCAGGAAATATTCACGGTAGGACCAGCATCCAGTGGTCAGATTTTGGGGGTGATCCGGGTCACTGCGGGGGGGGGCTGTTCTAGTTTTCTCCTTTTTTAACGGATAAAATAAAAATAGAAATATTGTTCAGGTATAATATTAAAAAGGTTACATGTAGAAATAATGAGAACCTTTAATGGGGTGTTGGGTGCTGCCGTGGCCTGCTGGGGGCGCTACAGCCTCATATTGCAGGTAAATATGCAGGTCAAAAGGCATCAGACGGACACCAACCTGAACAGCACAAGCTGCACTGCGCATGCTCAGTGTCCTCCTCTACCAGCATCCATCCATCATCCATCCATCTGTCCGGATGCAGGAGGTTCCCATCGGCTCCAGGTAAGTCGCTCCCCGCCTCCAGCTTCTCCTCCTGCCCGGGATTCATGCTTTCCTCCCCGGCCTGTCAGCCCTCCTACCGGGGAAACGCTGCCGCTTCCTCGCCGTGTTGTCCTCAACCATCCGCGGACTGTCCGTCCTCCTTCAGCCCGGCGCTGAGCGGCGCCTGGTCGGTGATCATAGCCGCCGTGGAGCACATCGGCTCCGGCTGATTGCATCTCTGCTCACCGGGAAACAGCCGGAGGGTTTGGCTGCAGGTCTGTGGCTGCTGCATCACAAGGTCATAAAGCCTTGCTCATGGGCAACCCGGCTGCACCCGGGGTGGACAGGTGCGGTTCCTCCTTCAGCCAGGGGGACACTGCAGCCCTCAGCCCCCCTGTGGTTCTGGTGTCACTGGGACAGATCCGGACCGGACTCAGTGGCGGATCTAGATTTTTCTGAGTATGGGGCCATCATTAGACCAACAACCTTAGACACAATCCCAGGTTTTGGTGATGCAGATAGATTTAACCATCCACTACATGTTGAAACACTTTAATGTAATTTTGCAATAATTTTATTGTTTTATTGTTAGACAAACAGCATTTAAATAAATTACAGCATTGTTGTTTTATTAAGCCACAGATAGTGTCACTTTAAAGTTCGTTTGAGGGGGGAAAAAAGCACCAGAAGAAGATGTGGAAAAGGACATTGTACTGATGGTGAATAGAACGACTCTTGGAGAAATGTAAATTATTTACTAAAGGGAAGCAATTTTCCTATAACTGCATAACAAAAAAAACAGCAATAAAATGGTGGAAAGTTATCCTCAACTATGTTTATGTTTATCTGACATACGATACTAAAATAGCGTTTTGACAAAAAACGTATATAGTCTTTATTAGTGCTGGGCGATATGGCTAAATGTTTATATCCCAATAACGATATACTTGACGATATAGCAGTTTTTCTCTTAATTTATTTCATGAATAGTTTAATAAAATGTACAACATAGAAATAGAGTTTTAAATAATAGGTGACAATAACACCACCCAGACTCATCATGATCTCCTTCCATGGATATCAGGGATCTTTTAGGAGAACAGATCAGCTCTGTTCAGAAAAACATCCAAATTTTGCCGTGATACCTGCTGTCACTCGTTTTATTAACTTTACGGCACGTTTTGGACGTTTTTCTCTCCTCATGCCCCCTCTGGTTTCTATTAGTTTCACTATCTGCGTGTCTCCTATGTAACAGAGGGGTGTTACGTCGATATGTGTCCCCCCTATAGAAGTGTTCTGACTCCTCCCACACGCGAGGCGGCTGCTGCTCATAAATGTTAAACAGATGGATCATGGTAGGTTTAGGATCTGGTTCCTGAATAGTAGGATTAGGAAAATAGTCAAGTTATGGTTATGGATGCTGTTAGGATAAGAAGACCGACGCAAATCAGAAAGCAGTTTGTAAAGTTTACCAGCTCCTGGTCCGACCAACGGACTCCAACACTACACATGTATTTTATTAGAAACACGACAACGAATACAGAGAATCAATGAGCAAAAGCAGCGTAGAGTCGTGGTGTAAGCTCTGATAAACTCCAGATACAGACGCTGTAGCACACCACTGATGTGTTGCTAGAGAACGAAACGGCTTTTAGAGCCGATATCGTTCTGAGAGATGCTTTTTTCTCTGCTGCGCGTCAGGAGGGGAGTGCCGACACGCAGAGAGACCAACTTTGGGTTGTCTGATAATCTTGTTTAGATCCCTGGTCTGAAACGTGTTGGTTACCGTCTTCCTCCCTGTTTGTTCATGTATAGCAGCACAGGAAGGCCATAAGGTGCATCGTGACGTAATTTACTGACGTATAAAACCCCATCGTGGTTTAAACCATAGAGATTCATATAGAACGATTTCTATCTTACTGACGATATATTTCGTCATATCGTCCAGCTCTAGTCTTCATCATGCAACAGTCATGTCGGATAATTACCTACAACTTCCTCATTGCATAGGACAGGTGAGTGACAGAACAGGGGCACTTCAGGGGCCAACCAGATTTCAGGAAGGGCCATTGCCCCTGTGGCCCCGCCCCTAGAATCGCACATGCTCCAAGGTGTTCACCAAGGTGTTCAGTACACAAATGTTTGGATTTAGTTTTTTGTTTTCTGCTAATTATAAGCACTGGGATGGTACTATTTTCTGGTAATTTCTGGGAGACAATGTGAGTAGAATTACTGTCTGGTTCCCTTTAATATCAAATGTCTGTTACTTCCAGTTGGGAGAAGGACAGGAAGTGGGGTCCAGGTTTTGGTGTTAGCTGGGTCCGAATCATGATTTGTGCCCTTATTTTTTCAGAGAAAAAAGGCATTTGTTGTAGAGCCAGGTGAATGTCCCTGTATGTCCCTGCTTGATCCTGCTGCTCTGCTTATACCTTTGGCTGGTGGTAATACTTTTTGTCCTGGTTAAGTTTTCTCTACTTGTATTTCTCATATAGTGGTGTTTAGTCTCTCTGTACTCCTTCGTCCTGGAGCTGGTGGGGCAATGTTTGGAGATGTTTGTCTTTATCTGGGAACATTCAGGGCTGTTTGATTTAGATAGCTGAAAAGGTTGGAGATCAGACATCTTTGTCCACTTTTGTTCAGTAAACATTGGTTTCCTGTGAACAGGTGTTTGGCTCCACAGAATATTTTAAAATTGTTGATCACTGATGAATCAGCAGAGGTGTTCTTTAAGAACCTGTGGAGCATCCTTAACCTTGAGAATACCTCATCCGATCCTGTTGGGGGAGGCCCCGATAAATAGATGGGAATGTAAACCCCTGTAGGTTATCTAATAAGTCAGAAATGTGTTGTTAAATTATCACTGACAGTCTTTTGCCCGTGTCTGTAGATCCAGCATGTAAAATGAGCTTTAGAGGTTTTTGATGTTGATGTATAATCATCAAAATGTTTTCATTGATTTGATTAACAGAATTCTGGGTACATCTCTCCACATTGGTGCTGCGGCTACAGAAACTTTCTATGCCATTTATTGAACCCTCATGAATAATCAGAACTTTCTTCGGGACTTCCTTACTTTATTTTGTGGTTTATTGTATCTGGATTTTTAGAGAGAGAACAAAACGCTATTTTGTTAATCCACAGTCGTACAAAGGTCCGTCAGAAGTAATCCACAAAGAAAAGGGATCCAGTCTGATAGTGTTCTTCCAGAGGCTCGGTCCATAAATTAATTAGGAGGAAAACTACGAAACTGAATCTAAAAGGGAGAAAAAAAGGCAAAAATCAGAGAGATAAGGAGAGCTGCTCCTCCTTCGGCAGTCATTAACCACACAGTAACCAGTAACGACTGTAATCCTCTCCTCCAGAGAGGAACCATCAGTCTGATGAAGACATGATCCGCCGTAGCTGATGGAGTCGTCTCTGAACGCCGTGGAGCTCCGGGAGCTGCGGGGAGGCCGGAGGGGCGTGTCCCCGACGCTGACCTCTGCCCCCTGGACAGCGGGCGGGTCGGGCTTCGAGAACGTTTCCTACCAGCAGGACCCTGAGGAGGATGAGGAGCCGGCTGTCCTTCATCAGCCTGGAACCAGTAAGGTGAGTGGGAGTAGGATCTGGGAGGAGACTGGTTTATTGGTTGATCCTTCATCTGATCTCATACAGAGGAAAGCGTTGCTTGTTGTTTTTGCGCCACCATTTTCATGTTTGGTTATTATAAATGCATGAATCCCTACGTTGTTTCTGCATTTTCACATTTTATTACACAGTTTTTTTATGGAAATTAGCTGCTGCAGAGGTTAGAGGATTATTTCTTCTGATATTTTATATATAAGCTTCATCAATTGTATTTACTAATTTATTTATTTCCAATTAATTTGTGTATTTTCAATTTAGTCAGGGATGGTCCTCCATACAGTTCCAGAATTTGTCTTCAGACTGTATTATTGTCTGTACGTTGAGGAACAGTAATTTTTCCTTATTTCTGCATGATTCTTCCTTTATTCACAACACTGTCCTGTTTATCTGGTCTTTTTACCTCCATGTTTGCATTCTTCTGTCTCTTCTTTATTCCTCCACGCCTGTCCTCCCTCCACCGCCACCACCAGCACCACCAGCAGGGTTCTTCTCCCCAGGCTTACGATGATGAAGAGGAGGAAGGATGCGGCGGAGGCCAGCAGGACGGCGGAGAGTTCACGGCGTTGGGCCCGGCCGACGATCACTCTGCCGACTACGGCTTCGTCCTGGCGCTGGTGTTCCTGGTGAGCGGGATCGTCCTGGTGGTCATCGCCTACACCATCCCCAGGGAGGCCAAGGTGGATCCGGATTCTGTGTCGGCGCGTCAGATGGAGAAGCTGGAGACGTACTACGCCCGGCTGGGCTCCCACCTGGACAAGTGCATCATCGCGGGCCTGGGCCTGCTGACGCTGGGCGGGATGTTCCTGTCCGTGCTGCTCATGGTTTCCATTTGCCGGGGGGAGATGTACCGGCGCCGGGCCGCCTTCGTCCGGCCCAAAAGGACCTACGGCTCCATCAACCTGAGGATGAAGCAGCTGGCGGCCGGAGAGGCCGGAGAAGGCGACGGCCGGGACGGAGGCCCGCGCTTTCTGGTGGAAAACGATATTCAGACAGAGTTAGAACCGAGAACCGGGTCAGAACCGGGACCCAACAGAGCGGCCTGTGCTGCTTTTCCTTCGGCTGCTGTCTGTGGAGTCTAGATCTACATCCAGCCTGTAGAGGTGGAACATCCATGCGGGTCTGGTTGGTTCATCATCCAGCCCAGCTTTAACCCGACTGGGAGAAACTGGAACCAGATCCAGAACCAGTTAATCTGACCAGTGAGGAGGGAGTTCTGGCTCCAGAAGAGACGAGGAGGAAGAAGGTAAGAAGATGGTGGAAAGAGAAGATCTGAAGACGAAGGATTCTGCTGGTGTTTTAATCATATATATAGAAATAGAAAGCACAATATTCAGAAACGTTAAAGCTGCTTCAGTTCTGTCCCTGCTTTATAGATCTATGTTACACAGATGGAATATCTGTCTATAGATCTATGTCACACAGATGGAATATCTGTCTATAGATATATGTTACACAGATGGAATATCTGTCTATAGATCTATGTTACACAGATGGAATATCTGTCTATAGATCTATGTTACACAGATGGAATATCTGTCTATAGATCTATGTCACACAGATGGAATATCTGTCTATAGATCTATGTCACACAGATGGAATATCTGTCTATAGATCTATGTTACACAGATGGAATATCTGTCTATAGATCTATGTTACACAGATGGAATATCTGTCTATAGATCTATGTTACACAGATGGAATATCTGTCTATAGATCTATGTCAGACAGAACAAACACCTGGAGGTTGTTCTATAGATCTATGTCAGACAGAACAAACACCTGGAGCTTGTTCTATAGATCTATGTCACACAGATGGAATATCTGTCTATAGATCTATGTCACACAGATGGAATATCTGTCTATAGATCTATGTTAAACAGATGGAATATCTGTCTATAGATCTATGTTACACAGATGGAATATCTGTCTATAGATATATGTTACACAGATGGAATATCTGTCTATAGATCTATGTCACACAGATGGAATATCTGTCTATAGATCTATGTTACACAGATGGAATATCTGTCTATAGATATATGTTAGACAGATGGAATATCTGTCTATAGATATATGTCACACAGATGGAATATCTGTCTATAGATCTATGTTACACAGATGGAATATCTGTCTATAGATCTATGTTAGACAGATGGAATATCTGTCTATAGATCTATGTTACACAGATGGAATATCTGTCTATAGATCTATGTCAGACAGAACAAACACCTGGAGGTTGTTCTATAGATCTATGTCAGACAGAACAAACACCTGGAGGTTGTTCTATAGATCTATGTCAGACAGAACAAACACCTGGAGCTTGTTCTATAGATCTATGTCACACAGAACAAACACCTGGAGGTTGTTTTAATAGATCTATGTCACACAGAACAAACACCTGCAGGTTGTTCTATAGATCTATGTCACACAGAACAAACACCTGGAGGTTGTTCTATAGATCTATGTCAGACAGAACAAACACCTGGAGCTTGTTCTATAGATCTATGTCACACAGATGGAATATCTGTCTATAGATCTATGTCACACAGATGGAATATCTGTCTATAGATCTATGTTAAACAGATGGAATATCTGTCTATAGATCTATGTTACACAGATGGAATATCTGTCTATAGATATATGTTACACAGATGGAATATCTGTCTATAGATCTATGTCACACAGATGGAATATCTGTCTATAGATCTATGTTACACAGATGGAATATCTGTCTATAGATCTATGTTACACAGATGGAATATCTGTCTATAGATCTATGTCACACAGATGGAATATCTGTCTATAGATCTATGTTACACAGATGGAATATCTGTCTATAGATCTATGTTACACAGAACGAACACCTGGAGGTTGTTCTATAGATCTATGTCACACAGAACAAACACCTGGAGGTTGTTCTATAGATCTATGTCACACAGAACAAACACCTGGAGGTTGTTCTATAGATCTATGTCACACAGAACAAACACCTGCAGGTTGTTCTATAGATCTATGTCACACAGAACAAACACCTGCAGGTTGTTTTATAGATCTATGTCACACAGAACAAACACCTGCAGGTTGTTCTATAGATCTATGTCACACAGAACAAACACCTGCAGGTTGTTCTATAGATCTATGTCACACAGAACAAACACCTGCAGGTTGTTCTATAGATCTATGTCACACAGAACAAACACCTGGAGGTTGTTCTATAGATCTATGTCACACAGAACAAACACCTGGAGGTTGTTCTATAGATCTATGTCACACAGAACAAACACCTGCAGGTTGTTCTATAGATCTATGTCACACAGAACAAACACCTGCAGGTTGTTTTATAGATCTATGTCACACAGAACAAACACCTGCAGGTTGTTTTATATAGAATTATGTCACACAGAACAAACACCTGGAGGTTGTTCTATAGATCTATGTCACACAGAACAAACACCTGGAGGTTGTTTTATAGATCTATGTCACACAGAACAAACACCTGCAGGTTGTTCTATAGATCTATGTCACACAGAACAAACACCTGGAGGTTGTTCTATAGATCTATGTCACACAGAACAAACACCTGCAGGTTGTTCTTCACGAGGAAAACATCTTGAAAACGACCCTCTTCCAGCTGAATCACAAATAATCTGAATCTTTATAATTTTATCATTTAATTTACAGTAGGAACCATAAGTTTACATACGCCCCCTCGGTATTTGAAGGCGCTGCCGATGAACTGGATGTTTATAATTTCATAACAGATAACAGGAGACAAAAGAAGTTATTGATGGTCGTTTTCTCAGAGCTTTTTTATTAAAGATGCAACGATATCGCTAGTTTCAAACTGATACCGTACCGATACCAACACTGATACTTCTACCACACAAAGAAATGCAAAGATTTATAAAACAAGTTTTATTTTCTTCTCTTCTTGTTACAACAAATGATGATGAATTAGATAAAACATAATAAAAGATTAATAAAAATCACCACATAACATTTTTTTTTATTGAAAATAAAAAATTCCTGTGGAATTCTTGCAGAGTTTCCGCATTTTATTGGTTAATGATATCGGTGCATTATTGTTACTATTATTAATAATGTTGCCTCCTGTTTACTGAACATTAATATTTGATCAGGCGATCTAAGGGACGGAAAGTTGATCATTAAACTTCAGCCTGTGCAGATGGAGCTGATGTTAGAATCAGTGATGAGAAAATATGGAATCGTGTTGTAGTTGGTGCATTAATGTATTTAAATATGTTCTGTGGTATATTTTTCATTTGCAGATGCTTACATTTGCTTATCTGCATCTCGTGGCCTTTATTTCCTGTCTGACTCACTGTTTCTGATGATATTTATTAGTTTATTATCATTATTGTTGCTGTTGTAACATGAATGTTATGTATTAAACTCTCCAGCGATGCCATCTGAACATCACTGAAATCACAAACACAAATCCACTTCCAAGTAAGAAGAAAGACGTTACAGGAGCTTTGATAAACCACGATCAAAAGCTCCTTTCAGCTGGAATGAACAATTAATATCGCCTGTTTGTGCTGTATTATATCTATAACCTGATGGTATTACTGTCACATAAGGACAACTGTATGCCTTAATGAGTAGAAACTCTGTTGGTACACATGGAATATTATATTAATGTGACCTAGCGTGTATAATAAACCAGTTATCCTGGGGTAATGTAGCCACACACACTTATAAATCTACTTTTTAGTTATTATTCTGACATACAGTGAAAGCTTGAAGCTCTTTGCCGTAACCTGCTCCCTACCTGCACTAATAATAATAATAATGAATCAAGCTGAATCCCATGCAGAGCTGCAGGCTGTGAAGCTCCAACAGAAGCTGAACTGAAACAAATGTAGATGTTTTCATATCTGGCCCGATAATGTGACAAATAATCTGGATGAATTCTGCATTTCTGGCTCTTATCTAAAGCTACTTAAAGCTGCTTCCTCCTGCTCTTCACTCAGGATCAGCTGGTGAAACGCTGATTTCATTTTGATCCTGTTTCAGAGGAAAGTCAGACAGGAGGTTGGAGCTGGTTTAGAGCTAAATGAGGAGCATGAAAACATGACGATGGAGAGAAAAACCTTTTGCTCACAGGTGAAGCTGCTTAGGAAGGATCTCCTTTCCTTCTGCTCTCCAGGTGGAAGGCAGCAACATCCTTATAGTTAATAAAGAGACGGCTGCCCTCGTCTTTCAGCAGCACTTTTCTCTATAAGCAGAGGAGAAAAAACGAGCTGAAATGAACTAATAAATGTGTCTTTTGATGACAATTGAGCTGAGGATGTCGGGTTGGACAGAAGGAGAAATAAAACCACACAGGAGAGTAAATCCATCTTCCTCGTCTCTGCTGCAGCACAGAGACTATTTATAACCCTGGTGGAGCGGCTCCGTCTCAAATGTCATAGAAAGTCCTTGTGAGGACAAACCGTCCAGAATCAGAGTACAAATACTTCAAAGACATGTACAGACGCAGCAAGGCGAGTTTCTTACTCAAGTAAAAGTTAAAAAGTTTGCATCCAAAACTGCTTAGAGTATAAAAGTAAAAGTTATATAAGTTTGTTTAATGCAGTTAAAGATTAAAGTTTAAGAATCACTACCATACCTCCAGCAAAAATACCTTTACTACAATAGATATGACATTTTAGTGCAAATTAATGCAGGAACTATATATGAACTGCTGAGCATTAATATGTATTTCATGGAGCAGAAGTTGTGATGACTTGTGGTGCCACGATTCTCGGTTTTTATTTATTTCTTTTTTCCTTTTACAGTACTGAGCTCTATGACATTTTGTACAGTAAATCTTATTTTAAAACATAAAATTGATGCATTTTTTATTATTCTTGTGTAATGTATCACTTTAGGCATTAATGGTCAAATAAATTATTTACAATAAGTGTAACAGTATTGTTTAATACTAACGGAGGCTTTCTGCCATCTAGTGACTCTTTATAGTTACTGCACAACGTCTGACCCAAAGCTCCATTTATCTCATTAGACCGAGCTAAATACAGCTAACAGCGTTCCTCTAGTTTACAAAGAAAACGTGGAATTAACTCGACATTAAGGTCGGGTTATGGTTGGGAACCATGATGGACCTCAGGCTGGGAACCATGATGGACCTCAGGCTGGGAACCATGATGGACATCAGGTTGGGAACCATGATGGACCTCAGGCTGGGAACCATGATGGACCTCAGGCTGGGAACCATGATGGACATCAGGCTGGGAACCATGATGGCCACAGGCTGGAGAACCATGAATGAGACCTCAGGCTGGGAACCATGATGGACATCAGGCTGGGAACCATGATGGACCTCAGGCTGGGAACCATGATGGACCTCAGGCTGGGAACCATGATGGACCTCAGGCTGGGAACCATGATGGACCCCAGGTTGGGAACCATGATGGACCTCAGGTTGGGAACCATGATGGACCCCAGATTGGGAACCATGATGGACCCAGATTGGGAACCATGATGGACCCAGATTGGGAACCATGATGGACATCAGGTTGGGAACCATGATGGACCCAGATTGGGAACCATGATGGACATCAGGCTGGGAACCATGATGGACATCAGTTTGGGAACCATGATGGACCTCAGGCTGGGAACCATGATGGACCTCAGGCTGGGAACCATGATGGACATCAGGCTGGGAACCATGATGGACCTCAGTTTGGGAACCATGATGGACCTCAGGCTGGGAACCATGATGGACCTCAGGCTGGGAACCATTGAGTGGACATCAGGCTGGGAATAGCATGAGGGACCTCGTGCTCGAGAACCATGATGGACCTCAGGCTGGGAACCATGAGGACCTCAGGCTGGGTAACCATGATGGTACCTCAGGGCTGGGAACCATGATGGACCTCAGGTTGGGAACCATGATGGAACCTCAGGCTGGGAACCATGATGGACCTCAGGGCTTGGGAAACCATGATGAACATCAGGCTGGGAACCATGTATGGACCTCAGGCTGTGAAACCATGATGGACCTCAGGCTGGAGAACCATGATGGACCTCAGGCTGGGAACCATGAATGGACATCAGGCTGGGGAAACCATGATGGACCCTCAGGTTGGGAACCATGATGGACCCCAGGTTGGGAAACCATGATGAACATCAGGCTGGGAACCATGATGGACCTTCCAGGCTGTGAACCATGATGGACCTCAGCTGGGAACCATGATGGACCTCAGGCTGGGAACCATGATGACCTCAGGCTGTGGAACCATGATGGACCTCAGGTTGGGAACCATGATGACATCAGGTGGGGAACCATGATGAACATCCAGCTGGGGAACCATGATGGGACCATCAGGCTGGGAACCATGATGGACCTCAGCGTTGGGAACCATGATGGACCCTCAGGCTGGGAAACCATGATGGACCTCAGGCTGGGAACCATGATGGACCTCAGTCTGTGAACCATGATGGACCTCAGGCTGGGAACCATGATGGACCTCAGGCTGGGAACCATGATGGACCTCAGGCTGGGAAACCATGATGGACCTCAGGCTGTGGAACCATGATGGACCGTCAGGCTGGGACATGATGGACCTCAGGTGGGAACATGATGGACCTCAAGGCTGGGAACCATGATGGACCCCAGGCTGGGAACCATGATGGACCCTCATGGTTGGGAACCATGATGGACCTCAGGCTTGGGAACCATGATGGACATCAGGATGTGGGAACCATGATGGACCTCAGGGCTGGGAACCATGAGTGACCCCAGGGCTGTGGAACCATGATGGACCTCAGGTCTGGGAACCATGATGGACCTCAGGTTGGGAACCATGATGGACCTCAGATTTGGGGAAACCATGATGGACCTCAGGTTGGGAACCATGATGGAGACATCAGGTTGGGAACCATGATGGACATCAGGCTGGGGAACCATGAATGGACATCAGGCTGGGGAACCATGATGGACATCAGGTTGTGAACCATGATGGACATCAGCTGGAGGGACCATGATGGACATCAGGCTGGGAACCATGATGGACCTCAGGCTGGGAACCATGATGGACCTCGGTGGGACCATGATGGACCTCAGCTGGGAACCATGATAGTGACATCATGGACCTGGGAACCACATGATGGACCTCAGGCTTTGGGGAACCATGATGGACCTCAGGCTGGGAACCATGATGGACCTCAGGCTGGGAACCATGATGGACCTCAGGTTGGGAACCATGATGGACCTCAGGCTGGGAACCATGATGGACCTCAGGCTGGGAACCATGATGGACCTCAGGCTGGGAACCATGATGGACCTCAGGCTGGGAACCATGATGGACCTCAGGTTGGGAACCATGATGGACCTCAGGCTGGGAACCATGATGGACCTCAGGCTGGGAACCATGATGGACCTCAGGCTGGGAACCATGATGGACCCCAGGTTGGGAACCATGATGGACCTCAGGCTGGAACCATGTGGACCTCAGGCTGGGAACCATGATGGACCTCAGGTTGGGAACCATGATGGACCTCAGGCTGGAACCATGATGGACTCATGTGGATTTGATGGACATCAGGTTGGGAACCATGATGGACCTCAGGCTGGGAACCATGATGGACCTCAGGTTGGGAACCATGATGGACATCAGGCTGGGAACCATGATGGACCTCAGGCTGGGAACCATGATGGACCTCAGGCTGGGAACCATGATGGACCTCAGGCTGGGAACCATGATGGACCTCAGGCTGGGAACCATGATGGACCTCAGGCTGGGAACCATGATGGACCTCAGGCTGGGAACCATGATGGACCTCAGGCTGGGAACCATGATGGACCTCAGGTTGGGAACCATGATGGACCTCAGGCTGGGAACCATGATGGACCTCAGGCTGGGAACCATGATGGACCTCAGGCTGGGAACATGATGGACCTCAGGCTGGGAACCATGAGGACCCCAGGTTGGGAACCATGATGGACCTCAGGCTGGGAACCATGATGGACCTCAGGCTGGGAACCATGATGGACCTCAGGCTGGAAACCATGATGGACCTCAGGCTGGGAACCATGATGGACCTCAGGCTGGGAACCATGATGGACCTCAGGCTGGGAACCATGATGGACATCAGGCTGGGAACCATGATGGACATCAGGTTGGGAACCATGATGGACCTCAGGCTGGGAACCATGATGGACCTCAGGTTGGGAACCATGATGGACCTCAGGCTGGGAACCATGATGGACCTCAGGCTGGGAACCATGATGGACCTCAGGCTGGGAACCATGATGGACCTCAGGCTGGGAACCATGATGGACCCCAGGCTGGGAACCATGATGGACCCCAGGCTGGGAACCATGATGGACCCCAGGCTGGGAACCATGATGGACCTCAGGCTGGGAACCATGATGGACATCAGGCTGGGAACCATGATGGACATCAGGCTGGGAACCATGATGGACCCCAGGTTGGGAACCATGATGGACCTCAGGCTGGGAACCATTATGGACCCCAGTCTGGGAACCATGATGAACATCAGGCTGGGAACCATGATGGACCTCAGGCTGGGAACCATGATGGACATCAGGCTGGGAACCATGATGGACCTCAGGCTGGGAACCATGATGGACCTCAGGTTGGGAACCATGATGGACCTCAGGCTGGGAACCATGATGGACCTCAGGCTGGGAACCATGATGGACCTCAGGTGGGAACCATGATGGACCTCAGGCTGGGAACCATGATGGACCTCAGGCTGGGAACCATGATGGACCTCGGCTGGGAACCATGATGGACCTCAGGCTGGGAACCATGATGGACCTCAGGCTGGGAACCATGATGGACCTCAGGCTGGGAACCAGATGGACTCAGGCTGGGAACCATGATGGACCTCAGTGGGGAAACCATGATGGACCTCAGGTGGGAACCATGATGGACCTCAGGCTGGGAACCATGATGGACCTCAGGTTGGGAACCATGATGGACCTCAGGTGGGAACCATGATGGACCTCAGGCTGGGAACCATGATGGGACCCAGGCTGGGAACCATGATGGACCTGGCTGGGAACCATGATGGACCTCAGGTTGGAACCATGATGGACCTCAGGCTGGGAACCATGATGGACATCAGGCTGGGAACCATGATGGACATCAGGCTGGGAACCATGATGGACCTCAGGTTGGGAACCATGATGGACATCAGGCTGGGACCATGATGGACCCAGTGGGAACCATGATGGACATCAGGTTGGGAACCATGATGGACCTCAGGCTGGGAACCATGATGGACATCAGGCTGGGAACCATGATGGACATCAGGCTGGGAACCATGATGGACCCCAGGTTGGGAACCATGATGGACCTCAGGCTGGGAACCATGATGGACCCAGGCTGGGAACATGATGGACCTCAGGTTGGGAACCATGATGGACCAGGCTGGGAACCATGATGGACATCAGGTTGGGAACCATGATGGACATCAGGTTGGGAACCATGATGGACCAGGTGGGAACCATGATGGACATCAGGCTGGGAACCATGATGGACCTCAGGCTGGGAACCATGATGGACCCAGGTTGGCCATGATGGACCTCTGGTTGGGTGGGTGTCCTCAGGCTGGGAACCATGATGGACCTCAGGCTGGGAACCATGATGGACCTCAGGCTGGGAACCATGATGGACCCAGGCTGGGAACCATGATGGACCTAGGCTGGGAACCATGATGGACCCCAGGCTGGGAACATGATGGACCTCAGGCTGGAAACCATGATGGACCTCAGGCTGGAACCATGATGGACATCAGGCTGGGAACATGATGGACATCAGCTGGGAACCATGATGGACCTCAGGCTGGGAACCATGATGGACCTCAGGTTGGGAACCATGATGGACCTCAGGCTGGGAACCATGATGGACCTCAGGCTGGGAACCATGATGGACATCAGGTTGGGATCCATGATGGACATCAGGCTGGGAACCATGATGAACATCAGGCTGGGAACCATGATGGACATCAGGCTGGGAACCATGATGGATGGATTTAATGTTTAGAACATTGGATTAATAAGGAAGTGAGGAAACTTTATTCGTACAGCAACAGTGACGAGAAGAAGCTGATTGGAGGAGCTCTGGCCAATCAGGGGATCCAAAGAAACCAACAGGAAAGACTTTTCTGAGAAAGATTAGATGCATCGTACCTGGAGATCAAAGGTCAGCAGAGCCCCCGCTGTTTTATTCAAGAGGTCGCGACCCCATTAGTCAGGAGCCTGGGAGAAAAGGTTGCCGTGACAACCAGGTGCAGATGAGCCGATAAAGCTGCAGCAGGAATCTCATTATGTCCCATTAAATATAGAAATTCTCAGATAGAAACTGGTTTTTAATAGTGAAGCTGCTACTTATAACATAAATCAATGTTTTTATTCTTATTTCCATTTGGAAATATTTAGAAGTTGTAGAAAAAAACAGTATGTTTAAATAAACTAGAAATAATTATGATTCATTATCAGTTTATTTCATAGGTCCAGAGTCTGATCATCTAAACGTTTTATATTATGGTTTACAGCTGATGGAGAGAAAAATCTATTTACCCAAATTATAGAGCTACATTCATGTCCTTCAAAATAAAAGCAGAATGATAGATGTCATGATGAAACATAAACAGGAAATATTATTTGATTTACAGCATCAAATCCCCTTTATTGGAAAGAATTATATAAACGTTTACCATAAAATCTATAGATCTTTAACTCTGAATATTTTATATTGATATGAAATACATGAATCAGATTTTATTGAACTACAGTGGAACTCTGGACGGTGGGAGTTTTACTTATTAAATATGAATATAATATATGTATCCAGGTCTGCAGCAGGGAGCTGAAACTAAACTTCTGGTTTTTAGTTTAATAAGGAAAATACTAAAAACATCTAAAATATTGTTTATTCCTGTTCTATATAACCTTTTCATAGAGGTGATTTATGATTCATAAACAATTTGATTTTAATGTGCACATTTAGCTTTGTTTAAAATCTTTGATTTTTTTCTCTTTTTCTGAATTCATGGCAGATTTTGGATGTTTTAAACCCCAGCAGGATGTTGGAGGCAGTTTGATTATTTTCTGTTTATTTTTCCCGTCAGAAACCACATAAATTATAATATTTCTGCTGCACAGATGTCTTATTTGTTTGCTGATGTATCTTGTGAAAAGCACAGGGAATTATGAAAGTATGAACTGCAACTCATTTCTGACACATAGATTGTGTTAGCGTGTCTGATTAAAGCTTTTGTCCCTCTGGAGATGAACTACATGTTATTGGACATATTAATCAGCTTTATCCCCTGTATAATTATCATGCTGATTTTTAACTCTGATTTTGTTCATGTGACCAATAAAGTTTCTGTTTTCTGTGGTTTGTGATCCAGCTGGCTGCTCTCTGACTTTAGTTATTTTTATTAACCTTCCATTTTCTGGCTTTTAATCACAATTAGAACCAATTAATGATAAAAACATGGCGACTTTCATAACAGAAAGATGAACTGAGACCAGAAAACTGACAACATAGAGACGATAAAACATTAATAAGGTAAATAAAAACCCAGAAACGTTTAAACTGTGAGTTTTATCTGAATTGAATGGAAATAGAGTTTTAATGATGAATTTAAACGCTGACGAACCAAGAAGATGATTCTGCTGCTGATGGTTGATGATGATGTTGGAAAACTACAGATATAACATTTTTCTTTCGTTTTTCTTATCGAGGCACTGCTTTCTTGTGCCCCCTTAAGTGTACTACTGTATATGGAAGGCTGTTTCTGATTTTATCGCCATCCAGCTTTGAACGGTTTCTTTTTTTTCGTGTTCTGTTTCCTTTATCATCTTTCACTCTGGGCTTTTCAAATTCACCCTAACCCTGGCGTCAAAATAATGTTTGCTCTAATGAAGTCATGCAGAGATTCTGATTTTCAGAGCTTCATTAGAAACGTTTCAGCCAGTAGAAAACTTTTAAAAGCTAAACGTGTAGCAGGGTGTTTTCTCTCTCACAGATTAATTTCGCTTTCTGCGTCTTTCTCACATAAACATATTTCTAGACACGGGATTGGCTGTTGCCGCTGGCGCTGACTTAAAGGCCGATTTACTCCAAAAGTTTCCATGGTAACACACCCAAAGAGGTGTCCAAGATTAAAGGTACACATGTCCGCCATCTCCTGGTGTAAAGTAGTAATTACATTAGTGGACCTATCTCCAGCTGTGGCTCGTTAAATTCAGCAATGTTGCTTGTCGCAATATTGCGACCTTGGCGCCTAGAGGGTTATGATTGGGGTATGTTTGGGTTAAGGTCGGGTTATGTTTGGGTTATGTTCGGGTAAAGGTCAGGTTATGTCCGGGTTAATGTCGGTTTATGATTTGGTTATGTTCGGGTTATGTCCGGGTTATTTTCGGGTTAAGATATCGCTAATATTCTGGTTTTGAACGATTATTGGCTGCATGTAAACGCAGAAAGATTAACCAGTTAGGAATCCTGGGGCCTGTACCATGAAGGTAGGTGAATAAACTCGGGGTTACAGGATTAGTTTTGAGTGGACAAAACCAAACCGATGCAGGCTTTATTGGTACCATGACGCAGCTCATCAACTTTCTCTGTCAACTCAGGCTTTGATCCTTAAGCTATGATTAATCCACACGCACATAAAAGACTGACGTCGACACTGAATAACCAATCGCGTTCGATATGGATAGAGCGAGAACTATATACTTTTCAGCGGATGAAGAAGAGATAATTCTTCAGAAATATGAAGAATATAGAAGTATTTTTCAAGCACACAGTAACACTGTATCTGCTGCCAAAGCAAGAGAAAAATCTTGGAGGAAGATTTCTGATTGCGTTAATGCGTAGATTAAACAATTAACGACTTTGGCGCCTAGAGGGTTATGGTCGGATTAAGTTCGGGTTATGTTCGGGTTAAGTTCGGGTTATGTTCGGGTTAAGGTCGGGTTATGTTCGGGTTATGTTCGGGTTACGGTCGTGTTAAGGTCGGGTTATGTTAATGCATAGATTAAACAATTAACGACTTTGGAGCCTAGAGGGTTATGGTCGGATTAAGTTCGGGTTATGTTCGGGTTAAGTTCGGGTTATGTTCGGGTTAAGGTCAGGTTATGTTCGGGTTATGTTCGGGTTACGGTCGTGTTAAGGTCGGGTTATGTTAATGCGTAGATTAAACAATTAACGACTTTGGCGCCTAGAGGGTTATGGTCGGATTAAGTTCGGGTTACGGGTTATGTTTGGGTTACGGTCGTGTTATGTTAAATGCGTAGGTTATGTTAAATGCGTAGGTTAAACAATTAACGACTTTGGTGCCTAGAGGGTTATGGTCGGATTAAGGTCGGGTTATGTTCGGGTTATGTTCGGGTTACGGTCGTGTTAAGGTCGGGTTATGTTAATGCATAGATTAAACAATTAACGACTTTGGAGCCTAGAGGGTTATGGTCGGATTAAGTTCGGGTTATGTTCGGGTTAAGTTCGGGTTATGTTCGGGTTATGTTCGGGTTACGGTCGTGTTAAGGTCGGGTTATGTTAATGCGTAGATTAAACAATTAACGACTTTGGCGCCTAGAGGGTTATGGTCGGATTAAGTTCGGGTTACGGGTTATGTTTGGGTTACGGTCGTGTTATGTTAAATGCGTAGGTTAAACAATTAACGACTTTGGTGCCTAGAGGGTTATGGTCGGATTAAGGTCGGGTTATGTTCGGGTTATGTTCGGGTTACGGTCGTGTTAAGGTCGGGTTATGTTAATGCGTAGGTTAAACAATTAACGACTTTGGCGCCTAGAGGGTTATGGTCGGATTAAGTTCGGGTTATGTTCGGGTTAAGGTCGGGTTATGTTCGGGTTATGTTCAGGTTACGGTCGTGTTAAGGTCGGGTTATGTTAATACGTAGGTTAAACAATTAACGACTTTGGCGCCTAGATGGTTATGGTCGGATTAAGTTCGGGTTATGTTCGGGTTAAGGTCGGGTTATGTTCGGGTTACGGTCGTGTTAAGGTCGGGTTATGTTAAATGCGTAGGTTAAACAATTAACAACTTTGGCGCCTAGAGGGTTATGGTCGGATTAAATTCGGGTTATGTTCGGGTTATGGTCGGATTAAGTTCGGGTTATGTTCGGGTTACGGTCGTGTTAAGGTCGGGTTATGTTAATGCGTAGGTTAAACAATTAATGTACATTTATGTAGGCTAATCATATTAAAAATATAATAAATGCTAAAATGAAAATGTATTCATATATATATATCGTATATGTGTGTAGATGTATGTAAAGTGTGAATGTAGAGGCTATTATATCCTAAGAAAGATTGATATTCATTGATTTTTAGATGCAACCCCAACTCCAAACGGCATCAGATCAAGACAAAATATAAAAATGTAATTCATAGTGGTATTTACCACAAATCCATAAAAGGATTTTGTCTGTCGTGTCGTCTGTCTAGCCGTGCAGCGTAACCATGGCAACGAACACCGATTAAAGCTGAGCTACTTTCATAGTACCTTAAAGCCAGGGTTGGTGGAAACTAAGCAGAAACATTGCTGGCTAGCTACCTAATCCGGCTTCATGGTACAGGCCCCTGGTTACTGCCAGATCTGCTGTTACCAAAGCAACCCAGCAGACCAATCAGGTGCTCCAGCTCTAGTTTACTGATCATCCCTAGAACCAGAACCAATCATGGAGAAGCATCTTTTAGCTAATGACTGCAGAGCTGCTGACTCGGTTAGCATCTCTGCTCCCTGTGAAGCATGGTGGAGGATCTATGATGCTGTGGGCCTCTCCACTGAATAGAATGGGCTCGGCTGAAACGTTTGGTAGGATTATTCTGAGATGGTATCAAAGCTGAATCCTTTCCAGGAAGCGGGTAATCCAAAGCATCAGCAGAGAGACGATTCCAACGTTCAGACCTTCTCTGATCCTCCTCATGGTCCTCTAACCAGCAAAGATCTACCCAGGTAAACCAGCAGGACAGGTTCTGGGAGGAAGCTGGAATCAAACCCAACACCTTCTAGCTAAAACAGTAACACCAGAGGGCAAAGTTATGAGTCTTTTATTAGAATATTATGGCAGCAGATGATTGATCAGCCCCGTAATTTAACCAACAACCCCAGAATAAACCAAACACGTTAGATTTAATCATCAGACCGATTCATTTCATTCACTCAGCTTCAACCTGCAGCTGGATCCACTTTTTACTGTAATCTAGATTCATTTATTGTTTCATGTGAGCAGATCTGCTGCTGCTTCCTGGAGGTTCTGGACTGGACCGGTTCTGGGTTCTGAGGCAGGGAGCTACATGAACATGTCATCGTATCCCGGCGGCGGCATGTGGTCCGGATCGGGCCTGAGAACACAAACCGAGACAGAAGCGTCAGCACTCTGATGATCCTTCTGGACCGGTTCTGTTCACTGGTACCTCAGGGCGCGTCTCACCCCGGTCTGTGGCGTCCTACGGGTCCGAACGGGTCGAAGCGAGCGCCTGGAGGAACCGCTCCAGGAGGAAGGATGTCAGGAATCCCATGGGACGGGTCGAAGCCGGAGCGAGGATAGCCGGACCTCAACGGGTCGACGATCATCCCGCCGGCGCCGTGAGATCTGGAGCAGGAAAGTTCACAGGAAGGACGACATCCAACCTGTTAGTTATCGAACCTTTTTACTGACAGAAATCCATAAAACACAACTGTGAATAAACACTGGAGAGAAGTGATGAAGGAAATATATATTATATTTAGTGTGTTTGAAATATTGGCTGATTTAAAGTTACAGTTAATCTGAAATCATCACAGTTATTATTATTTACATGTTTATCACTCAGTAATCTGAGTTTAGGGGTAATGGGGGGGGGGGGGTGATAAATCCATGGTTTAAAAGTAAAATAATGAAAATGATTTTTGTTACTGGAATATTATAATTAAACCAGGTGTGTAAATTATAATAAATGTATCAAGCGTTTTATCTTTAAACTCTAATCTGAATAAAAATGTATATTTTCATTATTAATAAACTGATTTAATAAGAGTTTTCCCTCAGAATATTTAACAAGGTTCTGGTCCAACCCAGTCTGCTGCTCAGTAAAACTCCTTGGTTCTGATGAAAACGTCCCACTCTATCCTGTAGAAACATTTCTGTCCCTGTTTAAAACCATGTTGGACCCAAGAAAAGTTTTCTGTGAAAAGCTGAGGAACCATCAGATTCTGCTCCCACATCCAACCTGGACCTGGACACAGGCGGACAGAACTCACCCAAACGGGTCCAGATCTGCTCCCCCGGCTGCAAACGGAGGGGCCAACGGGTCGGGCCTGGAACAGAACAAGAAATAATTTTTATCGTCTCATAAACCACCAAACGGAGCAACAAGGGGAATGATTGGTTCCTGTTTTTCTGGTCCACTAGAACCATGAACGTCCTACAGACTGATAACATGACTGCAGCTGTCGTAGTTAGAAATCATCTAGTGAAGGAGGAGACGCTTTCCTACTGACCAATGAGGCTGTCCTCCCTGCCGAGGAACTCTGCTGGGCATTCTGAGGGCGTCTCTGTCCTCTTCTCTCCTTCTCCGGACCTCCTCGTCTTCCTCCCGCGTCCTCGTCTTCTCTGCTTTCTCCGCCTGTTTCTCCTGGGAGGACAGCAGCTGAGTCTTCACCTTCTGGGACAAACCGTCGGCATCGTTGAACGCGCTGCAGCAAACAGAGGCAGAACTTATCCGTCTGAAAAGCAGCTACAGCTGACGTTCTGTTTCTGAGGTGGAACCAGCAGAACCAACCTGTGGAACGTGTGCAGATGTTCAGGGTTGATGTGATCGCTGACGTTCACCATCAGGTCTGACACCTGCTTGGTGTTGGAGTTCTGGAGACACAAGGGAGCAAAACAAACGCACCTTTACAGCAGAAACACAAACGGATCTCCTCTCCAGCCGCAGCAAAGCAGGCGGGAAGGAACCAGGTAGTAGGAAACCAGGCAGCAAGGAATGCAGTGAATACTACAGTCACTGGCCACTTTATTAGGCACACCTTGCTAGTACCGGGTTGGATCCCTTTACCTTCAGAACCGCCTTAATCCTCGGTGGCAGAGATTCAACAAGTTACTTTGGTCCATATTAACATGATTGCATCAAACAGTAGCTGTGGCTTTATGGGCTGAACATCCATGATGAGAATCTCCCGTTCCTCCACATCCCAAAGCTGCTCTATAGGACTGAGATCTGGTGACTATGGAGGTCGTCTGAGTCCAGAGAACTCATCATGATGTTCTAGAAAGCAGTCTGAGATGGTTGGAGCTTTATGACATGGAGCTTTATCCTGCTGGAAGTAGCCATCAGAAGATGGGATGGACATGGTCAGTAACAATACTCAGGTAGGCTGTGGTGTTGGAACCATGATCAGTTGGTCCTAAGGGGCCCAAAGTGTGTAAGAAAACGTCCCCCACACCATGACACCTCCACTAGCAGCAGCATGAACCGTTGATCCAAGGCAGGATGGATCCATGCTTTCATGATGGTGACACCAAATTCTGACCCGACCATCAGAATGATGCAGCACAAATCCAGACTCATTTTTCCATCTTCTATTGTCTGATGTTGGTGAGTATGTGTGAATTATAGCCTATAGTTTCCTGTTCTTAGCTGGTTATCTGCTGCTGTAGCCCATCTGCATCAATTTTCCACATGTTCTGCATTCATAGATGATCTTCTGCATGGTTATCTGAGTTCCTGTTGCCTTTTCACCACTGACCCCTCACACCCTGGCCACAATCTGTTTAGGCTCCTCCCCTCAGGTCGGCGTTACAGAGCGCTGTACGCCAAAACCACCCGACACAAGAACAGTTTCTTCCCCCAGGCTGTCGCTCTGATGAACTCTGAATAGTCACAGAGTCTGAGTCCACTCACATGAACAATAAACTAAAACTCTGCACTGCTGTATATACTTACTGTACAATAACCCTGGTTTGGTGTATATATTATCCTTTATTATTTATTTGTATATCTTTTTTTTTATTTCACTTATTTAAGTTCTGTACTGGAGAGAAAAGTTGCCGGAGTCAAATTCCTTGTATGTGTCATACTTGGCCATTAAAGCTGATTCTGATTCTACCAGCTCCAACCAGTCTGACCTTTCTCTCTGACCTCTGGCACCAACAAGGCTTTTATCCCCCACAGAACTGCTGCTACTGGATATTTTCCCTCTTTATGAATATTCCCTGTAAACCCAGAGACGGTTGTGGGTAAAAATCCCGGTAGATCAGTAGTTTCTGAAACAGACCAACAACCATGCCACGTTCAGAGTCTCTAAATCGTCTTTCTTCCTCGTTCCGATGCTCAGTTTGAGCTGCAGCAGATCGTCTTCATCAGTTGCTGCCATCTGATTGGCTGATTACAAGTTTGGGTTAACAAGCATTTGGACAGGTGTGCCTAATAAAGTGGCCAGTATGCAGCGTCCTATAGAAAGTAATAAATCTCTCTCCTTATTCTGGTAAAACCTAGATAATCCAGTAATGTGTATTTTGTGCAGCATTTCTGGCTCCCTGAGGACATGTACGGTCATTCCTGAGCTGTTTCCATGGTTACCATGAGGTTGAAGATGAGTGTGGAGTCCACAGTGATGGCCTTCAGCACCAGCTGTGTGTCTGAGTCCTTGGTTGTGTATCGCAGACTGTACAGCTCCTTGTTGCTGCTCCAGCCAGCAGGAAGTAGCTCGGACTTCCGGTCGCTGCTGCGAGGCTGCATGGATCAAAACAAATCAAAACCCAGAAATTCTGTGGAAAATATTAGACAGAAAAAATACTGTGTTTCTATTGGTTTAATCTCCCAAACATGACGCGGCATTATCCCCGGAAACCAGCAGTCCGAATTAAACGGCCTGATTTAGACTAAAAATGTCCCCTTATTGTTTAAACTGATCATATTAATAACATCTGCTAACTTAGCTAAGCTTCTACTGAACCTCAGTTTCATTTCTTCCTCCATAACATAAATCAGATTCACTTTAAATCACTGATGGAATATCATTTTTCTACCGCTTTTCATTCTTTCTTCAATTCGGCAAATCATTTTCACTAAATTACTTTATTTATGAAGTTAAAGATCATTGGCCGATGTGTAACTTAACACCGACTGTCCAGGAACAGAGTTCTGCGTTAATCCAACATCTGCAGGTTTAACAAACTAATGAAAATGATTTTTGGTCATGAAGTGAACCGCAGCCTTTTTATTTCCTCACCTCGTCTCCGGAGCCGACGCAGCGGAAGCCATTTTTGATCATCTCCCAGTGAACGAAGCAGACGACGGCGTCCTGCGGGCAGCTCACCTGCTCCGCCACGCAGGTGTACAGAACCTCTAAACCGGCCATTTCTGCTCAGTCTGCCGACATCAGCTCAGCATCAACACCGGGGAGCAGGAAACAAAGTCGGAAGTCTCATAGCAACAACGGCTACTTCCGCTCAGGGTACTTCAGAGTAAAAGCCTCGGACTATTTTCAATTCAGTTTATTTCTATAGCGCAGATTCGCAACAAATATCATCTCAAGACACTTTGCAACAAAAATCATTTCAATCCAATTATCCAAACCTTATAATCAGTTAAAAGTTTCCTCTGTAAGGGATCCCAGCAGATTATGCTGAGTCATTGATGTGAGGTTGTGCCCGGATCATGCAGACTCCAACCACAGCAATTCCTCAGCAATCCCTCATACTGAGCAAGCATGTAGCGACAGTGGAGAGGAAAAACTCCCCTTTAACAGGAAGAAACCTCCGGTGTATGTACCAGATCTGCACCTACTTATAACAAAGCGTTACATGATTGGCTGGACGTTAGAACGTATTCATAACTTTATTAAACAAATAGCAAGTATACAAAACACGAACGAATGAAGTACGTAGAGAAATTCATTATGAAGAGCCAGGGCTGTTATACGTACATGAATTCTTTTGAAAGCCTTTTTTCTTGATAGTCTGACATTGATTTGATGTATAATTAAACGTGTCGTCTTTTTGGGGTTCCCTAAGAAAAAAAACAGAAGAAAACATTTTTATACCACAGGAAAGTCCATCAAACGACACAGAAAATGAAAACCTGCCAAACTTAGTCCAAATCCTGTGCGTGAAAGAGCAGCACCAGAACAGATGTCATGTTTTCTTAATTCCCCCACAGGAGCTGTTATTCATATTTATTTCTCTTTTTAAATTTAAACATATAGTGCTTGCAAAGTAGTTTGTCCGTGTTAAGTTGCCGTAGTGTGACGTTTTCGACAGACCCCCGTTCCGATCTTTTTTACAGTCTATGGATCCGATCTGGTACCTACACCAGTAGAACCTGGCTCAGTACAAGCAGTCATCTGCCACGACCGTTTTATGCAGTTATAAAAAAAAATAACATTCAGAAAAAATATAATATCAAATTACATGTAAAACTATAGAATTTAACATTTATTTGATGCAAATAATTCCAACAGGGACTAATTTTAATAAAAAATATACTTTTTAAAATATTACTTTAAATATTATTGATGTGCAATATTTCAATTAATAGACACACTTTTAGTTATTCTAATTAATTCGATTATTTAAAAAAAAATATTCCTGAAGTATCACGAACGTTTCCAAACAAACTTTTATTTTCTCTGGGGAGAATTTTTCTAACTTTACAGTTTGATGGTTGTTGTTTTGATCCAACGCTTAAGTTTCCGTAAGAGAACGGATGCCAGAAATATGGTTCCGGTTTTATAGGTTGTTTTTTATATTCAGTCTTTTTTTGTATCGTTAAAGTAAAACAAAATATCATGGTAAAATTATTCTTAAACAATTTTACTCTCTGGTATGAAATTATTTTATTATAAAACAATTTCAAATATTAATTTACTGTAATACTTTAAACAGAGCAACTTTTACTTCAAAGGATGCTTTTGTATTAAAATGTTGCTGTTGATATAAAGCCATAGTTGGGTGGAGGTTATTCCGTAACTGCTACAGAAGACTTCATTTCCCATCATGCCTCTCGCCCGGCCGGTGCATAGCGCTTCCTTGTGAAGATGGCGGCTCCCTTGTCTCTGCTTGTGATTGTGGCCGTCACAATCCGGGCGGTTCTGTTCAGATCCAGTGTAGCGGAGCTGATCGCGGAGAGGGTGGAGGTGGTGTCTCCGATCACCGCCTGGAAGAGAGGTAAGGCCGGCCTGGAGCGGAGCTCCGAGGGGCTCCTGCTTCGGCTCCTCCCGGTTCTCTCAGCGCTGGATGAAGTCAAACCGGTTCATCTGCTAAAACCAGCAGACATGTGCAGTAAATCATTTACACGTCCCGTTTTTATTCGGAAAAAAATGTAGGAGCAGCAGCTTTATTCTTTGTGTTATTAATAAATGAAATGGTTTCTTTATTGTTTGAGTTTCTGTGGGTCGGAGAGATGCAGAAACCAGCAGAACCCTGAAAGCTGCAGACATGTAGAAAAACTGAACCTGAACCAGATTTAAGCTAAACTTTAAACATTTCTACACACACCTTAATTGACAGTGTTTGAAGTTAATATTAACTTAAAATGTAGCTGTATTTGTGACATAAAGTTGGATTCTTTAGGCAAACTTTGATATTTTACTGAAACAGCGATGGACCTCAGATTCTAAATATGCTTAAAACAGGATTTAAATGATCACTTTTCACCAGTTTGTTTTAATATTACATAATTTCTTCATATTTAGAGATGAAAAAGTGTTTTCATAGTTTGTGAGAAGGCTTGTGCATGTGTGATATTATATGATCGTATTATGTAATTATTTCTTATTCAAAAAGTATTTGCATTGACTGAGATTTGGTTGAATGATTCTAAATGAAGAAAATGAACAAAAATCATATTTTTCCTGTCAGTTATTGAAGGTTTGGCCCTGCTGGATCTGGGAGTTTCCCCATATTCTGGTGATGTTTTCCATGAGGTAAGATGCTGGTTTAAAACCACTAAGAAGTAATGAGTCCTGCTCAGAGGTTGGGGATTCAGGCAGTGCTGATTAAACTGAATATGATCTTTCTTCCAGACTCCTCTCATCATTTATCTCTTCCACTTTGTGGTGGATTATGCAGAAATCACATTCATGGTAAGAAAGTGAACCGATTACGTAAAGAATCTCTTCTTTCAGTCTTTGGTGAACACAGTTTCTGCCTGTTTCTTGTTAGCTGGCGGATGTGATCACAGCTGTGGCTCTTTACATGGCAGTGAAGGACTTCAACAAGCAAGTGGTGAGAAAATAATGAATCTTTAAAGAAAACACAACATTCTGGTTGGTTTTCTGGCTCCAAATAAAAGCTAGGAATGGTTCTGTATTAGGTTGTTTCTGAGTCAAACGTGTATTTAGGGTTGTTGCGATGAAGCATTGTTTGTTTCTCAGTTCAGAAAGCAGAAGTTTGCCCTGGAGGCCGAGCGCTACCCTGCAGACTGCCTGGAGCTCATCAGGAGCCCCAAAGAGATGTTCTACATCCCTCTGAAAGTAGCCATGTTGTAAGTACCTGCAGCCCCTCCAGGGGGCGCTCACACCGCATGTTACTGGGATGCATACAGACCTTCTTCTGATTTCTCTCCCAGTTACCTGCTGAACCCGTTCACCGTCTTGTCCTGCGTTGCCAAGGCAACCTGTGGCCTGAACAACGCCGTCCTCGCCCTGTTTGTCCTCAGCACCATCAAAGGTCAACATCAATGTTCTCCTGCTAAACTAAAATCATGGTGAAACAAAGGAAGAAAGTCATTTTTACTTTCCTTTGAAATAAAAATCTTCCTTTTATTTACTTTATTGTTTATATGATAGATTTTACATTTATCGTGTTAATTATGGCTTCAGTATTTATGTCTTATTTTTCTTCTGTGTATATTTTTTGGGGATTTTATTCTCTGTGCACCTTACCTGGATACATTAATGGGGGATAGACTAATCGAGGATAGATTAATCAGGGGATAAATTAATATGGGATTGATTAATCAGGGGATAGATTAATCAAATGATAGATTAATCTGGGATAGATTAATTGGGGATAGATTAATCTGGGATAGATTAATCGAGGATAGATTAATAAGGGATAGATTAATCAGGGATAGATTAATCAAGGATAGATTAATCTGGGACAGATTAATTGAGGATAGATTAATAAGGGATAGATTAATTGGGGATAAATTAATATGGGATTGATTAATCAAGGATAGATTAATCGGGGATAGATTAATCTATCCTTGATTAATCTATCCCCGATTAATCTGGGAAAGATTAATCGAGGATAGATTAATAAGGGATAGATTAATTGGGGATGAATTAATCCATTATAGATTAATCAGGGATAGATTAATCAAGGATAGATTAATCGGGGATAGATTAATCGGGGATAGATTAATCGGGGATAGATTAATCGAGGATAGATTAATCGGATAGATTAGTAGAGTCTAGTTAAAGTGTATGCTGTGTGTACTTTACCTGGATAGATTAATCAGGGCTAGATTAATCGGGGATAGATTAATCAGATGATAGATTAATCGGGGATAGATTAATCAGATGATAGATTAATCGGGGCTAGATTAATCGGGGATAGATTAATCAGATGATAGATTAATCGGGGCTAGATTAATCGGGGATAGATTAATCAGGGGATAGATTAATCAGGGCTAGATTAATCGGGGATAGATTAATCAAATGATAGATTAATCGGGGCTAGATTAATCGGGGATAGATTAATCAGGGGATAGATTAATCGGGGGATAGATTGATCGGAGAATAGATTAATCGGGTATATTAATAGGGTCTAGTTAAAGTGTATGCTGTGTGTACTTTACCTGGATAGATTAATCGGGGATAGATTAATCGGGGATAGATTAATCAGATGATAGATTAATCGGGGATAGATTAATCGGGGGATAGATTGATCGGAGAATGGATTAATCGGGTATATTAATAGGGTCTAGTTAAAGTGTATGCTGTGTGTACTTTACCTGGATAGATTAATCAGGGCTAGATTAATCGGGGATAGATTAATCAGGGGATAGATTAATCGGGGATAGATTAATCAGATGATAGATTAATCGGGGATAGATTAATCGGGGGATAGATTGATCGGAGAATGGATTAATCGGGTATATTAATAGGGTCTAGTTAAAGTGTATGCTGTGTGTACTTTACCTGGATAGATTAATCAGGGATAGATTAATCAGGGGATAGATTAATCGGGGATAGATTAATCGGGGATAGATTAATCGGGGGATAGATTGATCGGGAATGGATTAATGGGTTATTATAGGGTCTGTTAAGTGTTGCTGTGTGTACTTTACCTGGATAGATTAATCGGGGCTAGTTAACGGGGATAGATTATCAGGGGTAGAAATGGGATAGATTAATCAGAGATAGATTAATCGGGGATAGATTAATTGGGGGATAGATTGATCGGAGAATGGATTAATCGGGTATATTAATAGGGTCTAGTTAAAGTGTATGCTGTGTGTACTTTACCTGGATAGATTAATCAGGGCTAGATTAATCGGGGATAGATTAATCAGGGGATAGATTAATCGGGGATAGATTAATCAGGGGATAGATTAATCGGGGATAGATTAATCAGATGATAGATTAATCGGGGATAGATTAATCGGGGGATAGATTGATCGGAGAATGGATTAATCGGGTATATTAATAGGGTCTAGTTAAAGTGTATGCTGTGTGTACTTTACCTGGATAGATTAATCGGGGCTAGATTAATCAAATGATAGATTAATCGGGGATAGATTAATCGGGGATAGATTAATCGGGGATAGATTAATCAGGGGATAGATTGATCGGAGAATGGATTAATCGGGTATATTAATAGGGTCTAGTTAAAGTGTATGCTGTGTGTACTTTACCTGGATAGATTAATGTTTGGGCCTTAGGACTGGTTCTACTGAATGTGTTTGTGTGCTCCAGGAAACGTGCTCCTTAGCGCCATCTTTCTGTGCCTGGCCACCTATCAGTCCATCTACCCCCTGACGCTGTGCGCCCCCGCCATGCTCTACCTGATGCAGGTAACGTAGACCCTGGTGGACGTGGGTTGGAGCGGCGGTAGAGAGGCTGAACGGATCCTCCCTGACTGGAAGACATGTTCTTGTGTTCTCTCTCAGCACCAGTACATCCCAGTAAACCCCCGACGGACCAGCTTCTGGTGGTTTGTGCTCCAGTACCTGTTCATGTACCTGGGCAGTTTGTTTGTCATCGTCTGCCTGTCCTTCTTCCTGCTGGGATCGTGGGACTACCTGCCCTCCGTTTACGGCTTCATGTAAGTCAGAAAGTTCACCTGTTAACCTTCATCAAACCAGCGCGTTTTAATCTGTGTAACACAGGACACTTTATCTGTAGAGAGTTATCTGCTCTGTCTGAAATGGGCCAGAACTGCATCTGCTGAGTGGATACATGCATAAAGTTAGGTGGAGGAAGAATCATTCTGTGGGGCTCTGTTTCTGGGGTGTTAGCCCCCTTAGTTCCTGTAGAGGGAGCTCTTAGTCCTTCAGCAAACAGAGGTTTTTCATGCTTTTAGATCTGTGTGCTGAAGGATGTTTTATTATATTCAGTTTGATATCAAACCAATTTTTTCTCTTTATTTCTCTTATTTGCCCCACTTATGCTTCACTTCAGTCTCTCGGTTCCTGACCTGACTCCAAACATCGGCCTCTTCTGGTACTTCTTCGCTGAGATGTTTGAGCATTTCCGCCTCTTCTTCCTCTGCGTCTTCCAGATCAACGTCTTCTTCTACACCATCCCTCTGTGCATCAAGCTAAAGTAAGTCAGTCTGCCCTCTAGTGGGCTATGACCTCCTCTCCTGCCCTCATCCTAGTAACCTTCCTAACTGTGTCTGTCCTGCAGGGACCACCCAGTGTTTCTGATGTTCATGCAGCTAGCCGTCATCTCCATCTTTAAGTCTTACCCCACGGTGGGCGACACCGCCCTCTACCTGGCCTTCCTGCCTGTCTGGAGTCACCTGCACAGATGTGAGTCTTTAAACACGACGAAATATCATTCTGTGGTTCTGCTTGCTGGTTCTGATGGAGCTGACTGGTTTTAGCTTCACGCTGAGAGATGCAACACTGCAGCTGTAGAGAGGAGACTAAATCTGTGGTTTAAGGTTTGGGTCACAGGTTTCCATCCAGCGATTCAGTTTTAACGCCACATTTAGTTTAGTACTTGTTCTGAGATCAAAGCATAAGCTTTAAAAATGATTGGTAATTAGTCAGAAATGTAAAGTTATGTCCTAAAGAATAAAATATGTAGAAATACATAAAATAACAGTAAAATAACTAATCTGTTAAAATGTTCCAAGTAAAACTAATGAAACCATTAATTACAGTAGATAATGTGTATATATTGTATATATATTAGTGCGGGGTCAGTAACTTGACCTCTAAATGACCCAACAGCCTCAGCAGATTATGTATAAACACACTCACTACGACATAAACTCTGTGTGAGTCTCACAGCATTCTTCAGTAACTTTACTCTCTGTAGGTGGAACAGGAAGTAACTTTACTCTAGTAAGAGTAGCGATACTTTATCAGAATATTACTCGAGTAGAACTAAAAAGTACGGTCTAGGAAAACTGCTCCATAAGTACTTTTTTGTCCAACAGTCGTGTTTCAGTGCCCGGAGAGAAGCAACACATGCTCAGGGAGAACTGGCTGGGATTCAAACCCACAACCTTCCTGCTGCAGCACAGATAGAATGTATATGTATAATTCTGACTCTTTAGATTATAGACAATCTATGAATTCTTATTGGTGCATTTAATAACTTTATCTGTTAAAGTTATTAACATATATGGTCATACAGATGTAGATAAGGATAAGGCTGATTATGTCTTCATGGCCATTTTTAAGATATTTCTTATAAAACAAAACAAAAGCCAATCTGTTGGGTCTTACTTTGTCTGTAGACATTCCTCCCTACAGGCTGTACTATCAGAACAGCTTCTCTATAAACAGAACAGAAGAAATAACCAAAATAACATGAGTCCTTCAGTCTTAAGCTTGGTTTATGCTTGCCGCGTCCGCGAGGTCCGCACGGCTCCACGCGGCCAAATTACGTCATTTCAGTAACCACGCCTCTCCGCGCGGCCTCCTCCCGCCCCAAAATCTTCGCACCGCGCACCTAGGAAAATTTGTAACTACGCGGAAAAACATGGCGGACTGGCAAGAGCTCATATTGGTGGAGGTTCGTAAAAAGAGATCGTTATGATTCGGCCGATAGAGATCACTGTGATCAACTGTGTTTTAATGGACAAGTGGACAGTCTCCTTTTTTCGTCTTTTTATAGCATAAAAGTTCTCCTTTGTTTAAGCTCACGGGTATCACCATCTTGTAAACAACAGTGATTACTACTTCTACTATGGTTTAGTGTTGTATGCATGCCGTAGAGCCCTACGCCGCCCCCTACAGTCATCAAGAATATTGGCTCTCAGCAGGGACAAGCTGCAGAAAGTATAAACGCTGCTCGAAGGCGTCTCGGCCGGTTCCACACGTCTCGTTTCCACGCGGAATGTTCATGCGGCAAGCATAAACCAAGCTTAAGACTTCTCTGATTATGCCGTATTCCTCCGATACTTATACTAATAATTCTGAATCACTGAATAGAACTAAGCATTAAAAAAAGGAGGAAGAAGCACCACCTGTTCTGCAGAGATGGATGCTGTAGAACGTTTAGCTATTGCTGAGGGCTAGTATGGAATAATGACGGTTCCCCTTTTACCTGGTAGAGTTTACTGGTACATCCAGCAATGCATCCTGGGAGGTTTGGAAGGTAGTAACTGGTTCTGACCAAGGGGGGGTGATCATCAGCGCTGTTCTGTAACGTTTTACCAAAGAATAAGCAATGAACAACTTTAAAGGAACCCGTAAAAAACTCTTTATTCAGCATCAGACAAACACCAAGTGGAAACAGGAGGAAAAACTAGTTTCCTTCCTCCTTTGTTTCCTACAGCACCTCCTCCTTATTGGCTGTTTCCTACAGCACCTCCTCCTTATTGGCTGTTTCCTACAGCACCTCCTCCTATTAGCTGTTTCCTACAGCACCTCCTCCTTATTGGCTTGTTGCCCTACAGCACCTCCTCCTATTAGCTCTTTCCTACAGCACCTCCTCCTTAAGCTGTTTCCTACAGCACCTCCTCCTTATTGGCTGTTTCCTACAGCACCTCCTCCTTATTGGCTGTTTCCTACAGCACCTCCTCCTATTAGCTGTTTCCTACAGCACCTCCTCCTTATTGGCTGTTTCCTACAGCACCTCCTCCTTATTGGCTGTTTCCTACAGCACCTCCTCCTATTAGCTGTTTCCTACAGCACCTCCTCCTCTTAGCTGTTTCCTACAGCACCTCCTCCTTATTGGCTGTTTCCTACAGCACCTCCTCCTATTAGCTGTTTCCTGTAGCACCTCCTCCTATTAGCTGTTTCCTGTAGCACCTCCTCCTCTTAGCTGTTTCCTACAGCACCTCCTCCTATTAGCTGTTTCCTACAGCACCTCCTCCTTATTGGCTGTTTCCTACAGCACCTCCTCCTTATTAGCTGTTTCCTACAGCACCTCCTCCTTATTGGCTGTTTCCTACAGCACCTCCTCCTTATTGGCTGTTTCCTACAGCACCTCCTCCTTATTGGCTGTTTCCTACTCAGCAACCTCCACCTTATTGGCTGTTTCCTACAGCACCTCCTCCTTATTGGCTGTTTCCTACAGCACCTCCTCCTATTAGCTCTTTCCTACAGCACCTCCTCCTTATTGGCCGTTTCCTACAGCACCTCCTCCTATTAGCTGTTTCCTACAGCACCTCCTCCTTATTAGCTGTTTCCTACAGCACCTCCTCCTTATTGGCTGTTTCCTACAGCACCTCCTCCTATTAGCTGTTTCCTACAGCACCTCCTCCTTATTAGCTGTTTCCTACAGCACTCAACATTAGTTGGCTGTTTCCTACACATATATACCCTTATAGGCAGTTTCCTACAGTCACCTCCTCAATTAGCTGTTTTCCCTACACAAATCACTCATCCCTCCTATTAGCTGTTTCCTACAGCACCTCCTCCTATTAGCTGTTTCCTGTAGCACCTCCTCCTTATTAGCTGTTTCCTACAGCACCTCCTCCTCTTAGCTGTTTCCTACAGCACCTCCTCCTTATTGGCTGTTTCCTACAGCACCTCCTCCTTATTGGCTCTTTCCTACAGCACCTCCTCCTCTTAGCTGTTTCCTACAGCACCTCCTCCTCTTAGCTGTTTCCTACAGCACCTCCTCCTATTAGCTGTTTCCTGTAGCACCTCCTCCTATTAGCTGTTTCCTGTAGCACCTCCTCCTCTTAGCTGTTTCCTACAGCACCTCCTCCTATTAGCTGTTTCCTGTAGCACCTCCTCCTATTAGCTGTTTCCTGTAGCACCTCCTCCTTTATTGGCTGTTTCCTACAGCACCTCCTCCTATTAGCTGTTTCCACACACCTCCTCCTTATTAGCTGTTTCCTACAGCACCTCCTCCTTATTAGCTGTTTCCTACAGCACCTCCTCCTATTAGCTGTTTCCTACAGCACCTCCTCCTTATTAGCTGTTTCCTACAGCACCTCCTCCTATTAGCTGTTTCCTACAGCACCTCCTCCTATTAGCTGTTTCCTGTAGCACCTCCTCCTTATTAGCTGTTTCCTACAGCACCTCCTCCTATTAGCTGTTTCCTACAGCACCTGGCTGTTTCCTACAGACCTCCTCCTTATTGGCTGTTTTCTCAGCACTCCTCCTTATTGGCTGTTTCCTACAGACCTCCTTCCTATTACTGTTTCCTACTCAGCACCTCCTCCTATTAGCTGTTTCCTACAGCACCTCCTCCTTATTGGCTG
The DNA here is from genome assembly GCA_028564705.1 of Apricaphanius iberus. Classification (NCBI taxonomy): domain Eukaryota; kingdom Metazoa; phylum Chordata; class Actinopteri; order Cyprinodontiformes; family Aphaniidae; genus Apricaphanius; species Apricaphanius iberus. The sequence goes on from JAPXFQ010002910.1 coordinate 182,772, forward strand.
TTTTCTATCAGCACCTCTCCTTATTGGCTGTTTCCTACAGCACCTCCTCCTTATTGGCTGTTTCCTACAGCACCTCCTCCTTATTGGCTGTTTCCTACAGCACCTCCTCCTTCTTGGCTGTTTCCTACAGCACCTCCTCCTTCTTGGCTGTTTCCTACAGCACCTCCTCCTTATTGGCTGTTTCCTACAGCACCTCCTCCTTATTGGCTGTTTCCTACAGCACCTCCTCCTATTGGCTGTTTCCTACAGCACCTCCTCCTTATTGGCTGTTTCCTACAGCACCTCCTCCTTATTGGCTGTTTCCTACAGCACCTCCTCCTTCTTGGCTGTTTCCTACAGCACCTCCTCCTTCTTGGCTGTTTCCTACAGCACCTCCTCCTTCTTGGCTGTTTCCTACAGCACCTCCTCCTTATTGGCTGTTTCCTACAGCACCTCCTCCTTGTTGGACCTCCTCCTCAGTCTCCTCCTCCTAATCTCCTTCCTCCGTCTTTCTCCAGTCTTGAGGAACATCTTCCTGGTCTCCTGCGTCCTCCTGGCCTGTTCGGCTCTCTTCCCGGTTCTGTGGCACCTCTGGATCTACGCCGGCAGCGCCAACTCCAACTTCTACTACGCCATCACCTTGCTCTTCAACGTAGCGCAGGTAGGACGCTGTGGGCGGGGCTACTGCATGTCAGACGGAACCAGAAACCAACCCAGTAACGTTTCATTTGCTGTCAGATCCTGCTGGTGTCCGATTATTTCTACGCCTTCCTGAGGAGGGAGCACCACCTCAGGGCTGGGCTGTATCTGAAGAAGAAGGACGGCTCGGAGGCCACGCTGGTGCTGAAATGAAACGCACCCCTGCAGCTTCTGTTAAAGTTCTCCTCACAGACTGGGAGCAAACAGGAGAACCGGAGAGCGGCGGTCGAGGACTGAAAGCTCTACGCTGTTGGACAAACACCGCCTGCTGAGGACGCAGACACGCTCCATCCTCCAACCGTCACACCGACCAAAGCATTCATCTCTGACTTTTAACATTAAAATCATCAAAAACACGCGAATGTTGAAGAAAAAAAACCAAATCTCATGATCACTAGATTTGGTTTCTTTCTGCTTTAAACGGAATGAAAGGAAATGTACAGAAGTTAGGATTAAAGACGCACCGATCAGCGATTTTCTGGGCCGATAACGACGATCTGTCCTGCTGATTATCGATAAAGAGAAAAGCGTTCGGTGCGTCTCTGATCCTCAGCTTCACTAACTCAGTCAGGTTTAGCGTTAAAGCTGGACGAGGTTCTGTGCCGCTTTCTAATGTTCCTAACTTTATTGTTCCACTAACATTGTGGATCAGGATGAAATGAATATGTTAGAATACTGACCCACAAGGTTCTGTTTTCTAATATTAATAAACATCATTTAGCATTTAAACATTTAAATATTTTACATGCATGCACGAAACATTAAATGTCACTAATAGGAATTTCTTCTTGCTTTGTGCAATAATCTTTGTGTAATAATCTGTACATTTCCATCCATCCAGGGCTGAGTTAGCTTAGCATTGGGCTGAGTTAGCTTAGCATTGGGCTGAGTTAGCTTAGCTTTGGGCTGAGTTAGCTTAGCTTTGGGCTGAGTTAGCTTAGCATTGGGCTGAGTTAGCTTAGCTTTGGGATGAGTTAGCTTAGCTTTGGGATGAGTTAGCTTAGCATTGGGATGAGTTAGCTTAGCATTGGGCTGAGTTAGCTTAGCATTGGGCTGAGTTAGCTTAGCTTTGGGCTGAGTTAGCTTAGCATTGGGCTGAGTTAGCTTAGCATTGGGGCTGAGTTAGCTTAGCTTTGGGCTGAGTTAGCTTAGCATTGGGCTGAGTTAGCTTAGCTTTGGCTGAGTTAGCTTAGCATTTGGCTGAGTTAGCTTAGCTTTGGGATGAGTTAGCTTAGCATTGGGATGAGTTAGCTTAGCAATTGTGGCTGAGTTAGCTTAGCATTGGGCTGAGTTAGCTTAGCATTGGGCTGAGTTAGCTTAGCATTGGGCTGAGTTAGCTTAGCTTTGGGCTGAGTTAGCTTAGCTTTGGGCTGAGTTAGCTTAGCATTGGGCTGAGTTAGCTTAGCTTTGGGCTGAGTTAGCTTAGCATTGGGCTAATCCTGATGATTCTCTCCTCCTGACATTCTGTGCAGTATTTAACAGATTGAGAATATTTATTTTTAACTGAAGTTTTTACATTTGTACAAACAAATAATGAGTGAACATGTTTTTATCCTGCTTCAGATTTTATCAAAGGTAACTTCTGGTTTATCAGGAACCCCTGTCATAAAGCCGGACTTTTTCAATCTTTTAAAGTTATTTTCAGGAGATATTTCCGTAACATCCTGATTTTATTGCTCTTGATGTAATGATGCTTTGAACAAAAAAGGGTTTTAGTTTCTCATCTAAACTCACGATTTTTATCTAAATCTGTCACTTTTCTGCACAGAAGTTCATCCAGATGTTTTTATTTGCTGCACTGAAGCCTTTACCAAAAGGTTCTTTTTATTACTTTATTTTTTATTATTTTGTTTATTGTAATTTTAATGAAAGAATGAAACTTTCTCATATGGGATAATTAAAACCTGAGGTGTTGGTTTTAACTTTTTTTCTTACAAAAAGCAACTGATTTAAGATCATATGTTTTTTCAGTTTCTCATAAGATTCCCTCATAACGCTGCTTCTGTCCATAAATAACAGCTATTTGATTGATTATTGATTGTATCATTCTCCAAAAACATCAGTTTTATTAGTAATATTTTACTTATGAAATACAGGAACCAGGGCTGCACGGTGGCGCAGTGGTTAGCACTGTTGCCTTGCAGCAAGAAGGTTGTGGGTTCATATCCCAGCCCAGGGCCTTTCTGCATGGAGTTTGCATGTTCTCCCCGTGCATGCGTGGGTTCCCTCTGGGTACTCCGGCTTCCTCCCACAGTCCAAAAACATGAATGTCAGTTTAATTGATGTCACCAAATTGTCCTTAGGTGTGAGTGTGTGCATGGTTGTTTGTCCTGTTTGTTGCCCTGTGATGGACTGGCAACCTGTCCAGGGTGTACCCCGCCTCTCGCCCATTGACAGCTGGAGATAGGCACCAGCACCCCCCGTGACCCATTAAGGATTAAGCGGTAAAGAAGATGGATGGATGGATGGAATACAGGAACCAACAGTTTCTACCTCCAGAAATCCTTTAGAGGGTTAGATCTGAAATCAGATGATGTGACTGAACCATCTATTAGCCTTAATGATGATATATTTATAGCGTCTGTACTGGATTTAATTATATAATAGCAGCAGCACAGCCAAGGAGGGCGAGAAATGTTTTACATATCTAGAAACCGACATCTTAGATTGGACTCAAATTCCAATCAAATTAGATTTTATTTGTTGGTGAATTTTCATGATGAAATCAGCAAAAAGTGCTTCACATGATTAAAAACAAAACTAAACATTTAAAAAAAAAAAAACAGTTAAACTGCAGAAACGCTGATCAATACGTTCCTGTCTCTTTAACTAAACCTAAATAAAGACAGTATGTTATCCAGCCTGGCTATGATCTATTAATTACTTTGACTAGGCCATTCTAACATAATTATGCAATAATCTAAATACTTGGCATGCAGTTTTGCATCCCCACACCATGATGCTGCCACCACAAACATTTAAAGGCATGCTGCTTTGCATGGAGGCGTCTCATCTGATCAGACATGCCACCAGGTGGAAGTTCTTGTCTGGATACGTTGGGTTGAAGCGGTCCAGCTGATGATGAGAACGGATTGTAATAAGGATGTTCAATATTAGTTTTTGTACCAATATCCCATATAGTCTAAACAATTCTTGATACCAATATAAACCGATATCAATGATAGTCAGATATGCAAAAGCCATAGGATATAGGACGGCCATGTTTTTAAGATGCCCCCCCCCCCCCTTTATAAAAACTAATCTTTAAAAAAAGACTTAATTTTTAAAGAAACTATTTTTAATCGAACTTTTACAAAAATCACTGATAATAATGACAGACTGCTTTAATATTTGCCTGTTAGTGCAAAGATCTGTAATGTATGTTCTAGTAAAGCAAGACATTAGCGATACTTAATAGAAACTGAGCAAAAAACCCAACATGGTAACACATCCTCACACCCAGCTCGTCACATATGGACGTAAAAGGAATCTGTTTACTTGCCTGTTTAAAAGAATGTGTTTTTGTCCTTCTGTCACATTAAGGTTAGAACATAAAACTTGTGGGTTGGGAGTGAGGATGCGTTGGCTAGGAAGAGGACAACCCCTCATTTGGACATGGAAACTGTCAGAAGTTTGCTCATTACATGTCAGATCAAACGTCTGTATGAGGCTTTTACTCACAGACGTCCTCTAACTCGCTGTGCTCACTCTCATGCTGCGGTCCTGTCTCCTCCCACAGAACGTCATACTCACTGCCATCCATGCATTAGATATGGCTGGCTGTCAGTAGTTTGACGCCTCTGCTGCATTGACCAGGTCATGTTTGTAATTGAGAAATGGTTCTCAAACAGTTTATCTGGATAAATAAAGGTTTAAATAATAACATAAAAATGACCTACACTGTCTCAAAGTTAGCATCATAACTCTGCATCAGGTGTTTGTTAATTTGCCCCACTTTTGATCCACTCTGCTCCGGACTGCCCTTCTCCATTTTTCTACTTTTCCCGTTTATGACACCAGCCATAATGAGGTCACTGGCTTTACAATAAGATGGCGCCCTCTGCTGTTGTGATCATGCAACGACCCCAGACAACTATCGGCCTGTGTCAATGGTTAGACCTCGATTATAAGACTACCCCACATTTTTACATTGTTTTCAACGGCAAAAAACGTCCTTTATTAGGGACAATACGATATATATGGAGAGTTTAGACACGACCATCTGGGAGTTTGAGAAGACAGAGAAGAGACAGAAAGAACAAAAGAATGCAATTCAGTTTATTTTAGTTTATTTCTATAGCGCCGTCTCACAACAGATGTCATCTCAAGGCACTTTACAAGAAGAGTTATTACAATACAATGTTTAATTTAGGAATTAGAGAACCACAGAAGATTGCGTCGTGTAATTCTCAGCAATCCCTCACACTGAGCAAGCATGAAGCGACAGTGGAGAGGAAAAACTCCCCTTTAACAGGAAGAAACCTCCGGCAGAACCAGGCTCAGCACAAGCGGTCAGATTCCTTCATTATGTGGAGGTTATTTAATGGACTTGTTTAATCAAACACGGAGGAAGAGTATTACAGAATGTTAGCAACAGCTGAATCCTGCCTTCCACTAACTGACTGACAACTTTATAGATTCAGACAACCTTTCTATTATCTACACCATATCGGTGAACATTTCTTCTCAGTGAAGTTGGTAGAATCTCAGGCGTCTTCATTTGATAGGACACGCTCAATCTTAGGACACGTTAGGATGTTCAGTGCTCCGAGGGTCGTTTCCATGGCAACAGAGGACGTAGGGATTCTAATATCAGTTCATTTGACCTAAACTAATATTATACAGTGTGACACAATCAGACTATTAATTCAATTCATTTTTATTTATATAGCGCCAATTCCCAACAAATATCATCTCAAGACACTTTACAACAAGAATCATTTTAATCCAATCATCCAAAAATTCCAACAAGTTAAAAGTTTTCTATGTAAGGAATCCCAGCAGATTGTGCTGAGTCATCGATGTGAGGTTGTAACCAGATCATACAGACTCCAACCACAGCTATTCCTCAGCAATCCCTCATACTGAGCAAGCATGTGGCGACAGTGGAGAGGAAAAACTCCCCTTTAACAGGAAGAAACCTCCAGCAGAACCAGAACCTGGATCAGTACAAGCGGTCATCTGCTATGACCGTCTGGGGGTCTGAGAAGATAGAAAAGAGACAGCATGGACGATGCTCTGTGACTTAGAGCATCATCTGGACCCATGTTACCCATCCAGCAGGGGGCGTTATAGCTGAGCAGGATACCAGACCATGTGGAGCTTCAATGGGGAGAGAAAACTGGGTTAACGATTGCAATAAGAGCCGAGAAAATATATCTGTAGAGTAGTAGAAGAGAAAAGTAGCAGAGAGAAGAAAAGTGGTCAGTCTGTCCTCCAACAGTCTAAGCCTATAGCAGCATAACTACAAAAATAACTCAGGATAACCTAAGCCATTCTAACTATAAGCTTTATCAAAAAGGAAGGTTTTTAAGCCTAGTCTTTCTTGTAGGGAATCCCTTATATTGCCTCATGGACTAAAACTGGGAGCTGGTTCCACAGGAGAGGAGCCTATAACTAAAAGATCTGCCTCCTATTCTACTTTTAGAAATCCTAGGAACTACCAGTAGACCTGCATTCTGAGAACAAAGTTCTCTGTTAGGAACATATGGAACAATCAGATCTCTGATGTACGATGGAGCTGATTATTAAGGGCTTTATATGTAAGGAGGAGGATCTTAAACTCTATTCTGGATTTAACAGGGAGCCAATGGAGAGAAGCCAAAACAGGAGAAATGTGAGGTGCCATACAGGTTAGAAAATACACAAACTAATATCAAATCATTGAGATAAATACAGTCAGAGGATATTTTCATCTCTCTCACGTAAAAAAAAGGTTTGCTGTGAAAAACCAGCATAATAAATCAAATAGACTAAAGAATATTTGTTTATATTTGCAGAAAAATATTGTTATTAAAGATTTTTTTTGAAATGTATTCCAGCAAATATGCTTTTTAAAAATGCTGAGGGAATTTATTCTCCAGTAAATCAGTCATGTTCAGTGTTTTACCTGCTTTCTGACAGATAATTTTTACACTGGATCTTATAGCATGCTGAGCATTTTCCTGCTGGATAAAACTTTATTTTCTAGTTCATGCATTTGATTAAATGATTACTATTATAAAATATAGCATGTTTTCAAGATAATATAGCTTATTTTAAAACATCAAATCTGACTCATATGCACCAACAGTAGATGATAATAATCAGAGTTTGTCATCATTCATTATGCTTTAAAATTTGAATATTCTCAGTTTTATTTGATCTATTACTACCCAAGATCACTTGATGTTAATGTTGGAGTTTTTTAATTCTGTTGCGTTCAGTTTTTCAGATAGAGCCATGACAGTAGCATCTTAATAATCCTGAGATGCCAAGCTACCCACCGATACCACATTTGTCCTGATTGGTCAACGGGAAAGGGATGAAACATTGATCCAAAGTCGAACGGTTTTTACCGCCACGTCAGAGTCAAATGATTGTCGGGGATAACTTTTACGAACTTTGGTTAATCATGAATCTGTTTTGTCCCACAATGAATCCTGCAGCTGGCAGCAGCTCAGACTGTGTTAGCTTAGCTGTACTGCTCACCTTTCTTCTCAAACAAAGCATGAATTGGCTGCTCCGACGACCACGACCGGACATCGGGTAATTTTTTTCTGCAATTCGTCTGTGAAACTACTTACGTTTCGGCAGCTGCTCGTTTGCTTTGTTTTATTTTGACAAAGTCTTTCATGTAATCAGCCGGTCAGTCAGTGAAACAATAAACCGTGAACCCGCACATAATATTTTACAAAATCCCGCCGGTTCCGGACATAATTTTATGGCCAAAAAGGAGAACATGACCTAGCATAAGCGCAGACACACACGCACAGAAAACTAACATTTTGCAAAACATTGTCTTACCTGCACCAGAGGGAGATTCACCTTTTTCTACACTAATTTGGTCTAGGTTTATATCACTTTTGTATTTGCGTTTTGTATATCAACATGTTTTAGACATTTTATTTGTTATTTATACTAGTTGCCTATTGTGATGATTTCATACGACCCAGAATTTTTGGTGCTACACAATCTCTGCATTTCAAATGATGATGAAGTGGAGGCAGATACCTGGGTGGGTGCCTTTGGTTTAAAGTCCTGTAGTTGAAGGCTTTCAATGTTTATTTGTGATGATTTCTCTATTTCAATTCAATTCAATTCAGTTTATTTATATAGCGCCATTTCACAACAGATGTCATCTCAAGGCACTTTACAAAAAGAGTTATTACAATACAATGTTTAGTGTAGAAATTACAGAACCACAGAAGATTGCGTCGTGGAATTCTCAGCAATCCCTCTATGAAATAAAAGAAAAAGGATGTCTTGTTGTTGATTGGTGATGTCATATATTCAACACTTATTACATTGTAAGATGAAGGGTGTGTAATTACTTTGGGTAATGTATGTCTTTAGAATGGAGCATTGTTAATAAGTAAGAACATTGAATATTTAGGGAGAAGCAATATGTAATGGAGTAAATAACATTTTACTGCTTTTAAATGGTCATTAGCAGTGAACGGCGCAGGACAGGCAGAGACAGAATTGGCCTTTAGACTAATTTTTATTTGCCTTAACATGCTTTGTAAAACAGCTCTTTGCTTTGTCCAGAAAATAACATTTCACAACTCATCCCTCACTCATCACTACACAGCAGGTGTTAACTCCAATTGGCCCAGAGAACATTGCTGTAAGATACCTTTCCTCCTGACTCTAGAGCTCTCCCATTCAGTATGGCATCCACTGTCTGCCAGAGGCTGAAAATGTAATGTGAACCATACACATTACTTATATTTTGTCTTCCTTAACAGGTCAAAAATACAAGGACTTTTTTGGAAACTGCAAATTAATAGAATAATGACTTGAATAACGGAGAACAACCAGCATTTTATTTTAAGAAAAAAGAACAAATAAAAAACATTAAACAATATCTGAACAATCCCCCATTTTTATGGCTGCATTTTGCTGCCCTATGAAGAGGGCGTCGTTGCCCCCCCCACCACCACTGGATGAGGGCCAGCTTGTCGTCTTCAGTCCCATCATATGCTTGGTGAATGCAGCATTCAAAAGCCTCATTTCAAACACTGCTGTAATGATGCTGTATCTTACATAAAAGTGATTAGTGGATCTCTTAATGAAAAGCCTTTAAAACCCGTTACTGTGTGTTCCATTGACAAATCGTTTGCTAGTTATGTTTATTTTTGAAAACATTCTCTGTATAATGTTGCTGAATAAAGTTTGGGGGATGCTTGGTGAGGTCGTCAGATTTAAAAGTACAAACCAAAATTTAATTCTTTAAAGTATTGAAAGCCATTCCCTTAGCAAAGCTATCTTAACCTGTTCTTTCTGCTTAATTAGTGAAGCAACATTAATAAAGAATGATCGCCAATTTAAGGGACAGGCTTGCAAGAATAAACATTTTTCCCATCTCAACCTAAAAAGGAAATGTATTTTTAAAGTTTCTACTTTGAAATCTCTGACTAAATAACTCTCTTTTCCAATCCCACCCATAGCAAAAGAAAATAATCTGAAAATGTAAAAAAAAGCATACAGGTGCTGGCCAGTAAATTAGAATATCATCAAAAAGTTGAATTATTTCAATAATTCCATTCAAAACGTGAAACTTGTACATTATATTCATGCAATGCACACAGACCAATGTATTTCCAATGTTTATTTCTTTTAATTTTGATATTTATAAGTGACAACTAATGAAAACTCCAAATTTGGTATCTCAAAAAATTAGAATATTTTAAAGGCCAATGAAAAAAAATTTTTTTTTTTAAATGTTGGCCAACTGAAAAGAATGAACATGAAAAGAATGTGCATGTATAGCACTCAATACTTAGTCGGGGCTCCTTTTGCCTCCATCACTGCAGTAATGCGGCGTGGCATGGACTCGATCAGTCTGTGGCACTGCTCAGGTGTTATGAGAGCCCAGGTTGCTCTGATAGTCGTCTTCAGCTCCTCTGCATTGTTGGGTCTAGCGTATTGCATCTTCCGCTTCACAATACCCCATAGATTTTCTATGGGGTTAAGGTCAGGCGAGTTTGCTGGCCAATCAAGGACAGGGATACCATGGTCCTTGAACCAGGTACTGGTGGTTTTGGCACTGTGTGCAGGTGCCAAGTCCTGTTGAAAAGTGAAGTCTGCATCCCCATAAAGTTGGTCAGCAGCAGGAAGCATGAAGTGCTCTAAAACTTCCTGGTAGACGGCTGCATTGACCTTGGACCTCAGGAAACAGAGTGGGCCAACACCGGCAGATGACATGGCACCCCACACCATCACTGACGGTGGAAACTTTACACTGGACCTCATGCAACGTGGATTCTGTGCTTCTCCGCTCTTCCTCCAGACTCTGGGTCCTTGATTTCCAAAGGAAATGCAAAAATTGCTTTCATCAGAAAACATAACTTTGGACCACTCAGCAGCAGTCCAGTCCTTTTTGTCCTTGGCCCAGGCGAGACGCTTCTTACGCTGTTTCTTGTTCAAGAGTGGCTTGACACACGGAATGCGACAGCTGAATCCCATGTCTTTCATGAGTCTCTTCGTGGTGGTTCTTGAAGCGCTGACTCCAGCTGCAGTCCACTCTTTGTGGATCTCCCCCACATTTTTGAATGGGTTTGTCGTCACAATTCTCTGCAGGGTGCGGTTATCCCTAGAGCTTGTACACTTTTTTCTACCACATTTTTTCCGTCCCTTCGCCTGTCTGTTAATGTGCTTGGACACAGAGCTCTGCGAACAGCCAGCTTCTTTAGCAATCACCTTTTGTGTCTTGCCCTCCTTGTACAAGGTGTCAATGGTCGTCTTTTGGACAGCTGTTAAGTCAGAAGTCTTCCCCATGATTGTGGAGCCTTCAGAACAAGACTGAGGGACCTTTTAAAGGCCTTTGCAGGTGTTTTGAGTTAATCAGCTGATTAGAGTGGCACCAGGTGTCTTCTATATTGAGCCTTTTCAGAATATTCTAATTTTCTGAGATACTGAATTTGGTGTTTTCATTAGCTGTCAGTTGTAATAATAAAAATGAAAATTAATAAACACTTGAAATATATCACTATGTGTGGAAGGAAAGTATACAGTATACAAGTTTCACGTTTTGAATGGAATTACTGAAATAATTCAACTTTTTGATGATATTCTAATTTACTGGCCAGCACCTGTATATCCATCCAATGATTATCTACACAAGAAATTCAATATAGATAAGAACACATGCACTTTCTGCAACAATAACTTTAAGACAACAGAGCATCTTTTTATGCATGTGAGAACTCTACATCTTTTTGAGGTGTTTTTCAGTAGATCCTGTAAAAATATTAATTGCCCTTCTTTAACTTTTCAAGCAATAAGATTTGGTCTTCAAACAGAACATTTTAAAATTGAATTTGGATTTGACAACTTTACCATATTTGCAAACTTCTTCATTCATAAATGTTTCTTGAAAATCACTCCAGTTTTGGTTGATTTTAAAAAAAGAAGTCCTGCTATGAAAGGCTTCATTAGCTCATGCCTTGATTTTATGATGCAGCTTTTCCATTAATGTAACAAGATTGTGTATGTGTTCTGTGAATGATTTTTTTTTTTTGGACTCCTGCTTTGTTCTTATCCACTTATGGTACATGATAATTTATTAAAATAAGTTATGTGTTGTTATACTGTTTGCAATAACTGCATAAAAACCAATTAATAAATGAAAAGTCATAAACGCTACATGGATGTAAAGTGATCAGTAGTCAGTTGATCTATTATCTCTGATGATAATGGTAAACGTCGTAAAAATAAACGTTTGTTAAACAATAAATTAACTACTGAAAGGTGAAAAAAGAAAACAATTTGTAATCACTAATATCGCCATACTTACATTTATACCCAGAAACTGCGGCGGTGTCAATGGTTAACAGGTCCTCTGTAGACATTTTTCACGTTCTTCTTCTACTACTTTGGGCTCACTCTTCTTCTACGATTTTGGGGCTTCCGCTGCATTGTGGGATAGCGTAGCATATGTCGTATTTCACTGTGGCGGTAGAACACATCCGGGAACTTTACGCCTACTTGGACAGTCCATACTAGAGATTGGGATGTACTTCATCGCTCGCTTACTTATTTTCGCCTACTAATAGTAGGCGGAGTCGGGGTATTCGGATGCAGGGATAGCCTCCTCAGCAGGTAGAGTCTGCTCTGACCTCTGACCTCTGACCCTTCCTGTAGAGAGCATCAGCCCAGTTTATTATCCAGGTGAACACGCAGGTACCTATCAGAGTCCACTGTCTCAGTGTCCGCTCCCTGGATGTCCACCAGTGTCAGTGTGCTGGTTCTGCTTCTCCACCACCAACTCCTTGGTTTTCCCACCGTTGATCAGCAGGTGGTTCTGCTGGTACTGGTCCACAAGTCCTCAGTCTGTGCTCTGAGTTAAGCCCCCCCCTTAATGAGGCCGACTATGGCAGAGTCATCAGATGATTTCTGTAGGCGATCCTAAGCGGCATCCAGGCAGTAGAGGGCGACATTGTCCTTTATGTGGCGGCTTCCATAAACAGTGGAAGATGCCACAGTAAGAAATGTGGACGCTATAACGAGGGTGGCAGCTGTTGCCGAAACCACCAACATAACAGAGGTATGTATGATAGTACGAATTTTTTACATATGTTTAAAACGTTTTTATATAAAATAATGATTTTTAGATACAGCAGATGGGAAAAGTCCTTCATTTCATTTGTATTTTTCTCTGTTCTAGTTGTTCGCGTCAAGGTGCTCTGGTTCCTTCCTCATTCCACAAAGAGTTCAACACTTTGTGTTAGACTCACAGATTGGGAAAAAGTGTCCCTGGTCAGAGAACTGGATCACTAGCTCACCAAACAACCAACACGTTGGAGCTCTGCTGCTTTCATATCCGCTCCTTCAGAACAGATTTGAAGGTAAATCTGTCCCTCCCAGCTTCATTTGATTATTTAACCAGCAGAAAAATGGAGAATCTGTGTTGCAGCATTTGTGATGACATCTACAGAGAGCCTGTGATTCTGCACTGCAGCCACAGCTTCTGTAAAGACTGTCTCCACAGCAGGTGGTCCACCAAAGAAGCCCGGATCTGCCCGCTTTGTAACCAGGTCGAACACTCCAAACATCTCACCTGTAACCTGGTGCTGAAGAACTTATGTGAGGACTTCTTGCTGAGGAGGAAACAGGAAGGTTTTGAACCTCTGTGCCGTCTGCACTCTGAGAAGCTCCACTTGTTCTGTGTGGATCATCAGCAGCTTGCCTGTGTCCGCTGCATCTCCCGTGGGCACGAAGACCACATCTTTACCACAGCTGAAGAAGCAGCTCAACACTACAAGCTGCAGCTCCTGGAATGTGTGGAGCCTCTGAGACAGAAACAGGTCCTTCTGGAGCAAGTTAAAGCAGCCTTTGATAGTACAGCAGTGAGCTTGAAGGATCAGCTCAGAAACACAGAGAATCAGATCAGGCAGCAGTTTGAGAACCTTCATCAATTTCTGCGTGATGAAGAGAACATCAGGATCGCTGCTCTGAGGAGTGAAGAAAAGCAAAAGAGTAAAGTGATAAGGGAGAAGATCGTGGATCTGTGCAGAGATATAATGGCTCTGTCAGACACAATCAGAGCCGCAGAGGAAGAAACCAGAGCTGCAGATGTTTCCTTTCTACAGAACCATCAGCAAGCGTTAGAAAAGCTGGAGCCGGGTCTACATCTAAACGTTCCAGAACTTATTGCAGGAGCTCTGATAGACCAGGCCAAACATCTGGGCAACCTGACCTACAACATCTGGATCAAGATGAAGACGATGGTCTCCTTCTGGCCCGTGATCCTGGACCCGAACACAGCTCATCCAGACCTGCAGCTGTCTGAAGATCTGACCAGTGTGACTCTGGGAGAGAAGCGGCTGCTTGCTGATAACCCAGAGAGGTTTGACCAGAGCGTTTCTGTTCTGGGCTCTGAAGGTTTCCTCTCAGGGTTTCACAGCTGGGATGTGGAGGTCAGACATGATGCATCGTGGGGCGTTGGTGTGGTGAAGGAGTCCGTTAGGAGGAAAGGACAAGTAGAGACTGGATTCTGGGAACTGAGTCTCCTCGATGGAACGTATTCTGTTTCCTCTCCCCGTCTACAACGTAAAGTTGTCTCTGTTAAAAAGCTCCAGAAGGTCAGAGTTCAACTGGACTGGAACAGAGGGAAACTGTCCTTCTTTGATCTGGACAATGAAAAACTCATCTATGCCTTCAAACACACGTTCACAGAGAAGATGTTCCCTTATATCTGTAACCACAGTAAATCACCTATGAAGATCTCACCAGTGAGCATCACTGCAGCTGTTAGCCATGCCCTCCCTTTGTCTGCAGGTTTCTGGGATTTTTAGGCCACTTTTACCGAATATGTTAGTGTCTGTATGAGCTGAAATATGAACACTAAATATGAGAAAATGAGACGAAATGATCTGAAATGATCAGCCGTTGTTCACTGTGTTTCTGGGCTGTGAGCCGTGGGCGACCAATCACTGCTGGAGATCGATCCAGGACGCAACAATCATGCAAAAGGAGCCCAAACCAAGTAGTGAGAATGCATTTCTGTGTTATAAATTCCTCTTTATTGGGTTTATGTCATTTTCTGAGGAGTTGAATATCTGGTTTCCATTTTCTGTTGGCCACAATCACTAAACATGAACAGAGATAAATGATGCAATAAATGCACAAATTAAAACTAACTGCTGATCAATTATTTCTGGTAACAGAACAATTTAACAAAATCAACAAGACATTTAAAAAGACCATAAAAAGTGTAAACCTCAACCTGAACCTGTATAAAGTTAAAAAAAGATCAATCTGTGGTATTTTAGAAGAAAGAGGGACAAAAACACACAATCTCAGAAGCTCAATACATTTTTTATGAAAAAAACCCCATAGCAATACTGTGTTGATAATTATATAATGAAGTGGTGTTAAAAACGGCTTTAGAAGTGAAAGGGAAACAGCAGACAAAGCTTTTAGGTTTAGCGACATGACCTGACATGTTCTTTCAAGCAAACTGAAACTACCAACCTGTCAGTCGTCCAACGTTCCTTCACTTCAATGCAAACATTAATGTGTGCAATAAGCAGCCGTGGCAGAGGGTGAGTCACGCACAGAGGCTTCTATGAAGTCAACACCAAATAAGGAGAACGTCTACCTTCATATGAACCAGATTTTCAGATGGATTTATCATGATCCTTGGTCATTTTTAAAAGATCCAACCCCAGAGTGGGACTGTGGTGAAAACAGCAAACTTTAATAAAATAAAGAACTTCTAGAAGAAGCAGAGGATGAAAACCGGCAGAGTAAGTGACTGAAAGACTGAAGATACAAACGGGAAAATCCAGAAGTTTAAACCCTGATCATGGTGACAAGATGTAAATGGTTTATAACGAAACTAAACGATCAGACTGAGGGAAGACGAATATTGAAACACAGTAGGACTAAAAGGATCTAAAAACCGAACGTTTGGGTTCTGATCGTGTCTGTGTTTTATAGTTCAGGTTCCATTATTTTAGCTCATTATACTCATATTTGTCCTCAGCGTGCCACTCATCATTAAGGTTCAGTTTCTGCATTTATGTTAGAGTTAGGGTTGTCATTCCTTTGGGTTTTGGTTCATTTCCTTCCCTCAGTTCTCCAGCTGAGCACTCATCTCCTGCAGCTGTTCCACATTCCCCTGATTAATCTCACCTGGATCCAGTTCTTCATTCGTCCCTCAGTGTTTAAACCAGGGCTCTCCAGTTCCAGTCCTCCACAGCTACTGTCCTGCATTTGGATGCATTCCTGCTCCAACAGAACTGAATAAATGAACACCAACAGCTTTGGTAGAGGCCAGTAATGAGCTATTTATTTGATGTAGGTATTCTGGAGCAGGGATGCACCTGAAAGTTGCAGGACGGTAGCTTTTGAGGAGTTTGAGCGTCATGGTTTAGGGTGTATTCAGACTAGAAAAGTCCTTTAGACTGTTTAAAGGAGCAGGGGGCCGGATTGAAGAAATTAAACTTGCGACTGCAGCGGCTAGCGCTGCGAGTAACTGCAGCCACCGCGGGAGCGAGCGCAAAACGTAAATAAATCTGTGAGGTAGCGTACTTTCAGCCCATTGCACATTGCGCACATCGCCAGCTGTAAGACAACAAGCAACATTTCTAGCGACTAAGTAAGTAATAGTGTTTAATCCACCGCATCTGAAGTCCGGGTCCTTCTCTTCGTTCTTCCTGTTAAATGAAGAACGTGCAAGAATTGCAGATTGACATTGCATCCGAATGTAAGCGCAGGAAATTCTGCCACCGATTCGCAGGCTGTTTAGCAGCACACAGACTGTTCAAGATAATAGGATTACACATGGGTGGGCTCATTTTGCTTAGTTTAAAACGCTTCATTACCCAATACAATTACAAAACTGAACATTAATATAATTTATTTTAGAAATCCAGCCCCCTGCTCCTTTAAGTTTTGCAAGTGGACTATATTTTGTGAACACATCCACGTGTGGGATGATCAGTGCTGCTATTGGACAGCGATGAGGTGGGCGGAGCTAAGCGCAAAGATGCAGAATTGGATAAACAGCAGCAAAATCATATGGATATCAGAGCTGCAGGATGGATGCGAGGACGAAGAAACACGGAGGAGAACCGGAGCAAGATGACAAGGCTGGGAGGTGAGAGAGCACCGGGCCGAGCTGCAGATGAGACCTGAGAGGAATTGGAGCTGCTGGAGGAGTTAGCCCCGGGGAAACAGCCAGCTGCGAGAGCAGAATGAGACGGAGCAGGCGGACTGGATCGGAGTTTTGGTTATGATCCAGTCCGATGGATGATGGTGGATGATGGTTACGATGTGGTTACGATCAGAGGCAAGGTTGGAACAATAACTGAGTGATGAGAGGTAAGTGCAGGAGTCTTCAGACTGAAGCTAATGTCTTGTTCACCTACTGCTCAGCTGTTTATTCTGACAAAACTGTCCTGTCGGTGTCATGATCCCCCGACAATTGCGTATCAGAGCAGCTCATGCAATGCAAGTTTCATAATGCTCTGTTTGAACATTTGGAACAGTGAATGCGTGCAGTAAACAGAAGGAGACGATGTGCTCTGATCACCCTGACCCCCGAAATGCTGGCAGAATGATTAAACAGAAGACAAAGATCAGGAATTATTAACATTCACTGCAGCATACCGGATATTGATTCTTGGCGCTGTGAGTCAAACACGTGGGTTAAATAATATGAATAGTTTGACAAAAAGGCGCATGTATTTTGGAGTTGGTTCGAATCGAAACTGTTTGAGAACCGAGAGCTCCAAAAAAAGTTGATCTCAGTCCGTTTCTCTGATCTGCAGCAGGATTCGTTTGTGTTCATTCAAACCTGCATAAAAGGTCCAGACCAGTGTTCCAAACCAACTCTGGTCCGTTTAAAGTGGACCACACAGTGCAGTCTGTATCTCTTACTAACTTTGATCATAGCTATTAGCATGTAAGTTAGCCTAACCCTGCATCCGAATCCTTAGTATGTACTACATGCTACGTAGTAACTGCTACTCGACCGTTGATCCAGTAAGTACTGCGTAGCAAACAAGCGAGTAGTAGGCATTAAATCAGACGTACTGCTCCACCATTTTGCCGGATGTTTACGTTACGTCGCCTGTGGTCCCGTTAAACATTAACTTATCAACTTAAATGTTTAATTAATCAGTAACATTGCTAGACTTATTCATTAATACGCCAAATAAGCGGCGGTGTCAATGGTTGACGTTTCCTTGGTAGCCAAGGTCACTCTTCTTCTACGTGGCGTTAGCGTAGTGTTCACCAGCTGCTTACTGTGGTGGTAGAACACATCCAGGAACTTTATGCTTACTACTCCGTTCCACTGGCTTACTGCTTTTCACCTATGTAGCAAGCGTAGTAGGAGTATTCAGATGCAGTATAAGAGTTTTCTTTTTCTTCTTCTTTGCATTTGCAGCCTACAAACAACAAATCGGTGTGGAGCGTGTACCACACTCATTACATTGCTCAGCCGCCCGGAGTCCTTGGCCTGGTTACATCAGCTTTCCAGGGGCCCAGGATGGCAGGACGAAACAAAATGTCCAAAAGAGCTGGATACCTCAGGGAACAAAGTAATAGGTGACAAGGAGGCCAGACATGAGAAAACCTGTGATGAAACCCGTGGAGAACCTTGTGTCTTATAAATGACAGAGCTGACCCTTGTGAAGTGGTGACCAGTGGAACTGAACAATGTTGTGGCGGAAGCCGGCAGAGCTGGAGGCGTGCTTCCTTGGTCCCTCCCTATGGAAAAAGGATTCAGGACTGGGTTCATTGGACACCATCTGCAGAGACAAAAACCAGAGGAGTGTCCTTCTGGACGCCCGCCTGGACACTTCCTACGGAGACAGGAGTCAGAGATGTGTCCTCCAGGAGACATTCTGAGGAGACAGGGACGTGTCCTGGACATCCTTGGTAGAGGAAGAATCAGTGGGGGGGGCCAGTTCCTCTGAGGGAACTCAACCTAAATCCTTAGGATGTTAAGGTTCTGCTGACCCAGGCTGAGGATGAAACATCATTTAGGACCATAAGGTGACAACATCTGGATCTGCAGACTTCAATTTCACCTCATCTTCCTCAGGCAGATTTTAGAAGAGCTTCTGTTCGACTGAAGGACCGATCCTTCCTGTTTCTGCTTTATGTTTAACATTCCTTCTTTAACTTGTTTTTCCAGCTTAGCTATCATGTCTGCTGATACAATGAGATATCATGAGTCTGCTCCACCTTGCTTGGTTTCATAAAGGAACTTATTTTTTTCTGTGACAAAAATACAATTATGTAAAATATTCCCATTTTTCTTAGTTCTTCCAGCCTCTGGCTTCAGCTAATGTGATGTTTTCCAATCTGTTGACAGGAATGATCTAAACCAGGCGTTTATGTGTTGACGGTCATTCTGAAAATGCAAAGAAATAATCAGTGGATCTAAAGCCAGAGAGGCGTGCCTCGCGAGTTTCTCATTCCTTACCTACAAAGATGCTACTTAATGCATCGTCAGACTTTATTTTGTTTGCATTGTGTGGGGAACATTGCAGGAGGAGAGATTCAGAGTTGAACTGAACTTGTAGAGAGAGAAAAGCTTGAAGGTGACGGCTGAAGGACTTTTCTAAACCATGCTTTCCCAGGCTGAGAAGGATCTTTCTTGTTCTGTCTGCCAAGACATCTTCAGAGACCCTGTTGTCCTGCAGTGCAGCCACAGCTTCTGTAAAGGCTGTCTGCAGAGCTGGTGGTCTGAGAAGCCAGTGCAGACATGTCCACTCTGTAAAAACGTATCTTCATCCAGCGACCCACCCAGCAACCTGGTGCTGAAGAACCTGTGTGAAGCTTTCCTACAGGAAAAGCAGCAGAAAGCTCCAGCCCAGTCCCAGGACGTCTGCCGTGATCACAACGAGAGGCTCCGGCTGTTTTGTCTGGATCAACAGAAACCCGTCTGCCGGGACTCTACAGCCCACAGCAACCACAGCTTCAGACCCATCGACGAGGTGGTGCGCCGTCACAGGGAGGAGCTCAACGGCTACCTGATGCTCCTGAAGGAGAAGCTGCACCTGTGCCACCAGGTTAAAGAGAACGTCAAACAAACTGCCGACCACATGAAGGTCCAGGCCAAGCAAACTGAGAGGCAGATTAGAGATCAGTTCAGGAAACTTCATGAGTTTCTGCAGGAAGAAAAGAAGGCCAGGATCTCTGCTCTGAGGGAGGAACACAAGCAGAAGAGGAAGGTGATGGAGGAGAAGATGGAGGCTCTGAAGGGGCAGATTTCAGCCATGGCAGACATAATCAGAACCACCGAGGACGAGCTGATGGCTTCAGACCTCACATTTCTACTCAACTACCAGAAGGCAAAGTTGGGGATCCAGCAGCGCCCCCTGCTGGATCATACCAAGCCAGTTTCAGGAGCTCTGATGGACGAGACCAAACATCTGGGCAACCTGGTGTATAACACCTGGATGAAGATGAAGCAGATGGTCTCCTACTATTCTGTCATTCTGGACCCAAACACGACTCATCCACACCTCTTCCTGTCTGAGGATCTGACCTCCGTCACATTCGGACCCAGACAGAAGCTCCCTGACAACCCAGAGAGGTTTGAGCATCACGCCTGTGTTCTGGCCTCTGAAGGCTTTGGTTCAGGGACTCCCAGCTGGGACGTTGAAGTGACACATTCTGAATGTTGGGGCGTTGGCGTGGTGAAGGAGTCGGCTCTGAGGAACGGCCAAATGCACACTGGTTACTGGGAGGTTTGTCTCTCTGACGGACGATACGAAGCGCTCTGTCCGCCCGTCCCAGATAAAGCTCTGTCAGTGAAGAACCTCCACAGGATCCGAGTCCAGCTGGACTTTAACAGAGGGAGGCTGTCCTTCATGGATCTGGACACCAACAAACTCATCCACACCTTCAAAAACGCTTTTAATGAGAAACTATTTCCTTTTTTTGGGGCTAACAACAACTCAACTCTGAAGATCTTACCTGCAGCCATTTCTGGGACGTAACCAGCAGCCTCTATTTCAGCAGCATGTTTTAGATTCTTTTCATTTTATCGTTTTATGGACAGACACTGCAAAGGCATTCATATCTTCTTTTTTCTGCATTAGAACGACTAACATGGGTGTATTTCTCTGGGGTTTAATGACAGAAAACATGGACGAGCAGCTTTTAGATTTTGATTTGTAAAACAAAAAGAAGACCAGGCTGGTTATTATATATCAGTTTATATTGACTAATTATGGGTTTATGTGGTAAAATGTGTGGAAAGCATTCATCATACAGAATAATACGCTCTGTTCTGAAATAATTCTGGGTATTTCAGCTTCTAGTCATTCTAATTTTATCGTAGTGTAAATCTAAAAATGCTTGGTGTTTATTTGGCCTTTATTTGTTAATATGAAAGATAATCGACTTGTTATGGTGAGATGTTAAAGGAAATATTAACTCTGAAGAATCTGTCCTGGTTTGTGGAGATTAGAGCCAGATGAAGGAGTTTTGGGGCAGATAATAACTTATCTCCTGATTGGCTCTTACATGGATATACGCTGATCAGGAAAGAAACTTCTCCTGAAGGACTCCAAGTGGCTCCTAACTGGTCTGGGTGAATAAATAAATGTAATATTTGCTAAAAATAAGGTCCATCTTGGAAATAACTTCCGCATTAACAGTTAAACTAACAGTTAAAATGTGTTTAGTGCTAAATTAGAACAAAACTAAACAAGCTGAAATAAATCAGATTAAATAGTTTCTATTTCATTTTATCCATTTTATTCAAATGTCTCCAAACTTTGTCTCACATATATTTTAAAACAGGTTAAAACAAATGTAATTACATGGTGAATCTTCACCATCTTCACATTTTTTTCTCCATATTTTTTAGGTTATTTATTTGATTTTATCTTACATTGAGTTTTAATGTTCATCTCTTTGGTCGACATTATTGTGTATAATATATTATAGTATATTATATAGTAAAGTGCTTCATTAATAAAGTGGATTGGATTCATTTAAACTCTAGACTTTTAACATATTCAGTAGAAAAACAGGTTTAGTGCATAAAAGTCTCTTTGGTTTTGGACATTTTCTATGTTGTTACAAACTTTTCTTTTCTTTCTTTTAAATAAATAGTGACTAAATTATGGCTTGTATGTAATTGTTCTCTAATGTCCAAAATACTGCAGAAAAATCAGCAGTCAGAAGGTTTTAATGGAAGTTGTTTGATTTCTTTATTGCTGCTTTATGTCATAATTCTGGTTAATCATGAATATTCAGCAACATTCTGTTTGTTCCTAATTTAGTTCTGCTTTTTATTCTGAATAAAAACTATCTGCTCCCAGTCGCTGTTTTATTGATTTGTGTAAAAACTAAATGAGGTTCTCTGTGTTGGAGCCACAGCAGGAGCAGATGACTCAGCAAACATCTGAAACGCTGAGTCAGAGAAACGCTGCAGGACGCAGGATCAGCTGGCAGCATCATTACAGCTAGAAGGTTGCGGGTTTGAATCCCAGCCTGGAGTCTTTATGCAGTCTCCATGTTCTCTCTGTGATGGACTGGTGACCTGTCCAGGTTAGCCCCGCCCCCAAAGATAGGCAGGTATATAAACACCTGGTTTCTCCATATAAGGCAGCAGAAGCTTCTTTATCAGAGGCTGAGTTTGCATTGGAAATATGTTCTATGTTAGGCTAGAACAGGAGTCTGTACTGGGAACACTGGGATCTCTGGTTCTGTTATTCCTCATCAGGCTGGAACAGGAGTCTGTACTGGGAACACTGGGACCTCTGGTTCTGTTATTCCTCATCAGGCTGGAACAGGAGTCTGTACTGGGAACACTGGGACCTCTGGTTCTGTTATTCCTCATCAGGCTGGAACAGGAGTCTGTACTGGGAACACTGGGACCTCTGGTTCTGTTATTCCTCATCAGGCTAGAACAGGAGTCTGTACTGGGAACACTGGGACCTCTGGTTCTGTTATTCCTCATCAGGCTGGAACAGGAGTCTGTACTGGGAACACTGGGACCTCTGGTTCTGTTATTCCTCATCAGGCTGGAACAGGAGTCTGTACTGGGAACACTGGGATCTCTGGTTCTGTTATTCCTCATCAGGCAAACAGGAGTCTTACTGGGAACACTGGACCTCTGGTTCTGTTATTCCTCATCAGGCTGGAACAGGAGTCTGTACATGGGAACAACTGGACCTCTGGTTCTGTTATTCCTCATCAGGCTGGAACAGGAGTCTGTACTGGGAACACTGGGACCTCTGGTTCTGTTATTCCTCATCAGGCTGGAACAGGAGTCTGTACTGGGAACACTGGGACCTCTGGTTCTGTTTTAGAAGCAGCTTGTTCTCCGTTCTTCGTGTAACTTTGACAGAAAAGCCGACATGTTGTTGCGGTCAGAAGAGGATCTGAGCTGCTCGTTCTGCTTCTACAGAGAATGTTTGCAGATCAACTGGGCCGAGGAACCGGGTCGGTTCTGTCCGTTCTGTAAGCAGGTCTCACTGCTGAGAGAACCTCCTCCTAATCTGATGATGAAGAACCTCTGCTGGGCCTTCCTCCAGGGAAGAGGTCAACAGGTCAGAGGTCAGAACGCTGCCGGAGGAACCCAGGCGTTCTGCAGGCTGCAGTCTGAGGAGAACCTGCAGGTCCTCCATGTGGAACGTCAGAACCGCCTCAGAACCATCACTGAAACCGGTAAGGAACACAGAGACCAGCTGGATAACCAGCAGGAGAACCAGTTAGAAAACAAGATGAAGAACCAGGTACAGAACCACTGGATAACCAGCAGGAGAACCAGTTAGAAAACAAGATGAAGAACCAGGTACAGAACCAGGCACAGAACCACCTACAGAACCAGCTGGAGAACCAGCAGGAGAACCAGGTAGAGAACCAGCTACAGAACCAGCCACAGAACCAGTTAGAAAACAAGATGGAGAACCAGGTACAGAACCAGCTACAGAACCAGCTACAGAACCAGCCACAGAACCAGTTAGAAAACAAGATGGAGAACCAGGTACAGAACCAGGTACAGAACCAGCTACAGAACCAGCCACAGAACCAGTTACAAAACAAGATGGAGAACCAGGTACAGAACCAGGCACAGAACCAGCTACAGAACCAGCTGCAGAACCAGCTACAGAACCAGCCACAGAACCAGATAGAAAAAAAGATGGAGAACCAGGTACAGAACCAGCTACAGAACCAGCCACAGAACCAGTTAGAAAACAAGATGGAGAACCAGCTACAGAACCAGCCACAGAACCAGTTACAAAACAAGATGGAGAACCAGCTACAGAACCAGCCACAGAACCAGTTGGAGAAACAGTTGGAAAACAAGATGGAGAACCAGGTACAGAACCAGCTGGAGAACCAGCTACAGAACCAGGTACAGAACCAGGTACAGAACCAGGCACAGAACCAGGTACAGAATCAGCTGGAGAACCAGTTAGAAAACAAGATAGAGAACCAACAGGAGAACCAGTTGCAGAATCAGCCACAGAACCAGGTACAGAACCAGCTGGAGAACCAGGTACAGAATCAGGTACAGAACCAGCTGGAGAACCAGTTAGAAAACAAGATAGAGAACCAACAGGAGAACCAGTTGGAGAACCAGCCAAAGAACCAGTTGGAGAACCAGGTACAGAACCAGGCACAGAACCAGCTACAGACACACAGAACCAGCTACAGAACCAGCTGCAGAACCAGCTACAGAACCAGTTAGAAAACAAGATAGAGAACCAACAGGAGAACCAGTTGGAGAACCAGCCACAGAACCAGCCAGAGAACCAGTTGGAAAACAAGATGGAGAACCAGGTACAGAACCAGCTGGAGAACCAGCTACAGAACCAGCTACAGAACCAGCTACAGAACCAGGTACAGAACCAGCCACAGAACCAGTTAGAAAACAAGATGGAGAACCAGGTACAGAACCAGCTACAGAACCAGCCACAGAACCATTTAGAAAACAGAATTCAGACCCCACAGAACCAGGCACAGAACCATCTAGCAAACCAGCTGCAGAACAGTTACAGAACCAGCTACAGAACCAGATAGAAAAAAGATGGAGAACCCAGGTACAGAACCAGCTACAGAACCAGCCACAGAACCAGGTTTAGAAACAGATGAAACCTGTACAGAACCAGCACAGAACCAGCTACATAACCAGGCAGCAGGACCAGAACAGAACCACGGCAGAACCAGCTACGGAACCAGCAAAGAACCATTTGGAGAAACAGTTGGAAAACAAGATGGAGAACCAGGTACAGAACCAGCTGGAGAACCAGCTACAGAACCAGGTACAGAACCAGGTACAGAACCAGGCACAGAACCAGGTACAGAATCAGCTGGAGAACCAGTTAGAAAACAAGATAGAGAACCAACAGGAGAACCAGTTGCAGAATCAGCCACAGAACCAGGTACAGAACCAGCTGGAGAACCAGTTAGAAAACAAGATAGAGAACCAACAGGAGAACCAGTTGGAGAACCAGGTACAGAACCAGGCACAGAACCAGCCAGAGAACCAGTTGGAGAACCAGGTACAGAACCAGGCACAGAACCAGCTACAGAACCAGGCACAGAACCAGCTACAGAACCAGCTGCAGAACAAGCTACAGAACCAGCCACAGAACCAGTTAGAAAACAAGATAGAGAACCAACAGGAGAACCAGTTGGAGAACCAGCCACAGAACCAGCCAGAGAACCAGTTGGAGAACCAGCTAGAAAAAAAGATAGAGAACCAACAGGAGAACCAGTTGGAGAACCAGCCACAGAACCAGCCAGAGAACCAGTTGGAGAACCAGATGGAAAACAAGATGGAGAACCAGGTAAAGAACCAGCTGGAGAACCAGCTACAGAACCAGGTACAGAACCAGCCACAGAACCAGGTACAGAACCAGGTACAGAACCAGCTGGAGAACCAGTTAGAAAACAAGATAGAGAACCAACAGGAGAACCAGTTGGAGAACCACCCACAGAACCAGCCAGAGAACCAGTTGGAGAACCAGTTGGAAAACAAGATAGAGAACCAACAGGAGAACCAGTTGGAGAACCAGCAACAGAACCAGCCAGAGAACCAGTTGGAGAAACAGTTGGAAAACAAGATGGAGAACCAGGTACAGAACCAGGTACAGAACCAGCCACAGAACCAGGTACAGAACCAGGCACAGAACCAGCCAGAGAACCAGTTGGAGAACCAGTTGGAAAACAAGATAGAGAACCAACAGGAGAACCAGTTGGAGAACCAGCCACAGAACCAGCCAGAGGACCAGTTGGAGAACCATTAGAAAACAAGATGAGAACCAGTACAGAACCACTGGAGAACCAGTTAGAAAACAGATAGAGAACCAACAGGAGAACCAGTTGGAGAACCAGCCACAGAACCAGCCAGAGAACCAGTGGAGAACGTGGAGAAACAAGATAGAGAACCAAAGCAACAGTTGGAGAACCAGCCACAGAACCAGCCTAAGGAACCAGTTGGAGAACCAGTTAGAAAACAAGATGAAACAGAGAACCAACAGGAGAACCAGTTGGAGAACCAGCCACAGAACCAGCCAGAGAACCAGTTGGAGAACCAGTTGGAAAACAAGATAGAGAACCAACAGGAGAACCAGTTGGAGAACCAGCCACAGAACCAGCCAGAGGACCAGTTGGAGAACCAGTTAGAAAACAAGATAGAGAACCAACAGGAGAACCAGTTGGAGAACCAGCCACAGAACCAGCCAGAGAACCAGCCAGAGAACCAGTTGGAGAAACAGTTGGAAAACAAGATAGAGAACCAACCGGAGAACCAGTTGGAGAACCAGCCACAGAACCAGCCAGAGGACCAGTTGGAGAACCAGTTAGAAAACAAGATAGAGAACCAACAGAGAACCATTGAGAACCAGCCACAGAACCACCAGAGGACCAGTTGGAGAACCAGTTAGAAAACAAGACAGAGAACCAACAGGAGAACCAGTTGGAGAACCAGCCACAGAACCAGCCAGAGAACCAGTTGGAGAAACAGTTGGAAAACAAGATGGAGAACCAGGTACAGAACCAGCTGGAGAACCAGTTAGAAAACAAGATAGAGAACCAACAGGAGAACCAGTTAGAGAACCAGCCAAAGAACCAGCCAGAGAACCAGTTGGAGAACCAGGTACAGAACCAGGCACAGAACCAGCTACAGAACCAGGCACAGAACCAGCTACAGAACCAGCTGCAGAACAAGCTACAGAACCAGCCACAGAACCAGTTAGAAAACAAGATAGAGAACCAACAGGAGAACCAGTTGGAGAACCAGCCACAGAACCAGCCAGAGAACCAGTTGGAGAACCAGCTAGAAAAAAAGATAGAGAACCAACAGGAGAACCAGTTGGAGAACCAGCCACAGAACCAGCCAGAGAACCAGTTGGAGAACCAGATGGAAAACAAGATGGAGAACCAGGTACAGAACCAGCTGGAGAACCAGCTACAGAACCAGGTACAGAACCAGCCACAGAACCAGGTACAGAACCAGGTACAGAACCAGCTGGAGAACCAGTTAGAAAACAAGATAGAGAACCAACAGGAGAACCAGTTGGAGAACCACCCACAGAACCAGCCAGAGAACCAGTTGGAGAACCAGTTGGAAAACAAGATAGAGAACCAACAGGAGAACCAGTTGGAGAACCAGCCACAGAACCAGCCAGAGAACCAGTTGGAGAAACAGTTGGAAAACAAGATGGAGAACCAGGTACAGAACCGTACAGAACCAGCACAACAGTAAGCCAAAGCAGTGGAGAACCAGTTGGAAAACAAGATAGAGAACCAGTGGAGAACCAGAGAACAAGAGGACCAGTTGGAGAACCAGTTGGAGAACCAGCCACAGAACCAGCCAGAGAACCAGTTGGAGAACCAGTTAGAAAACAAGATAGAGAACCAACAGGAGAACCAGTTGGAGAACCAGCCACAGAACCAGCCAGAGAACCAGTTGGAGAACCAGTTGGAGAACCAGTTAGAAAACAAGATAGAGAACCAACAGGAGAACCAGTTGGAGAACCAGCCACAGAACCAGCCAGGACCGTTGGAGAACCGTTAAAAACAAGATAGAGAACCAACAGAGAACCAGTGGAGAACCAGCCACAGAACCAGCCAGAGAACCAGTTGGAGAACCAGTTGGAAAACAAGATAGAGAACCAACAGGAGAACCAGTTGGAGAACCAGCCACAGAACCAGCCAGAGGACCAGTTGGAGAACCAGTTAGAAAACAAGATAGAGAACCAACAGGAGAACCAGTTGGAGAACCAGCCACAGAACCAGCCAGAGAACCAGTTGGAGAAACAGTTGGAAAACAAGATAGAGAACCAACAGGAGAACCAGTTGGAGAACCAGCCACAGAACCAGCCAGAGGACCAGTTGGAGAACCAGTTAGAAAACAAGATAGAGAACCAACAGGAGAACCAGTTGGAGAACCAGCCACAGAACCAGCCAGAGAACCAGTTGGAGAACCAGTTAGAAAACAAGATAGAGAACCAACAGGAGAACCAGTTGGAGAATCAGCCACAGAACCAGCCAGAGAACCAGTTGGAGAACCAGCTAGAAAACAAGCTAGAGAACCAACAGGAGAACCAGTTGGAGAACCAGCCACAGAACCAGCCAGAGACCAGTGGGTGAAAACAGTGAGAACCAGGGTGGGGGCCAGTTGGAGAACCAGTTAGAAAACAAAAGAGAACCAACAGAGAACCAGCCACAGAACCAGCGGTTGGGTTGACAGGTACAGAACCAGTTGGAGAACCAGTTAGAAAACAAGATAGAGAACCAACAGGAGAACCAGTTAGAAAACAAGATAGAGAACCAACAGGAGAACCAGCCACAGAACCAGCCAGAGAACCAGTTGGAGAACCAGTTAGAGAACCAGCCAGAGAACCAGTTGGAGAACCAGTTGGAAAACAAGATGGAGAACCAGGTACAGAACCAGTTGGAGAACCAGCTACAGAACCAGGTACAGAACCAGGTACAGAATCAGCTGGAGAACCAGGTAGAAAACAAGATAGAGAACCAACAGGAGAACCAGCCACAGAACCAGCCAGAGAACCAGTTGGAGAACCAGTTAGAAAACAAGATGGAGAACCAGGTACAGAACCAGGTGGAGAACCAGTTAGAAAACAAGATAGAGAACCAACAGGAGAACCAGTTAGAAAACAAGATAGAGAACCAACAGGAGAACCAGCCACAGAACCAGCCAGAGAACCAGTTGGAGAACCAGTTAGAGAACCAGCCAGAGAACCAGTTGGAGAACCAGTTGGAAAACAAGATGGAGAACCAGGTACAGAACCAGTTGGAGAACCAGCTACAGAACCAGGCACAGAACCAGGTACAGAATCAGCTGGAGAACCAGGTAGAAAACAAGATAGAGAACCAACAGGAGAACCAGTTGCAGAATCAGGCACAGAACCAGGTACAGAACCAGCTGGAGAACCAGGTACAGAACCAGGTACAGAACCAGCTGGAGAACCAGTTAGAAAACAAAATAGAGAACCAACAGGAGAACCAGTTGGAGAACCAGCTGGAGAACCAGTTGGAAAACAAGATGGAGAACCAGGTACAGAACCAGCTGGAGAACCAGTTAGAAAACAAGATAGAGAACCAACAGGAGAACCAGTTGGAGAACCAGCCACAGAACCAGCCAGAGAACCAGTTGGAGAACCAGTTAGAAAACAAGATAGAGAACCAAGAAAGTGGAGAACCAGTTAGAAAACAAGATAGAGAACCAACAGGAGAACCAGTTGGAGAACAAGATAGAGAACCAACAGGAGAACCAGCCACAGACCAGCCAGAGAACAGTTGGAGACCATTAGAGAACCAGCCAGAGAACCAGTTGGAGAACCAGTTAAAACAAGATGGAGAACCAGGTACAGAACCAGTTGGAGAACCACTCAGAACCAGATACAGAACCAGGTACAGAATCAGCTGGAGAACCAGGTAGAAAACAAGATAGAGAACCAACAGGAGAACCAGCCACAGAACCAGCCAGAGAACCAGTTGGAGAACCAGTTAGAAAACAAGATGGAGAACCAACAGGAGAACCAGTTAGAAAACAAGATAGAGAACCAACAGGAGAACCAGTTAGAAAACAAGATAGAGAACCAACAGGAGAACCAGCCACAGAACCAGCCAGAGAACCAGTTGGAGAACCAGTTGGAAAACAAGATGGAGAACCAGGTACAGAACCAGTTGGAGAACCAGCTACAGAACCAGGCACAGAACCAGGTACAGAATCAGCTGGAGAACCAGGTAGAAAACAAGATAGAGAACCAACAGGAGAACCAGTTGCAGAATCAGGCACAGAACCAGGTACAGAACCAGCTGGAGAACCAGGTACAGAACCAAGTACAGAACCAGCTGGAGAACCAGTTAGAAAACAAGATAGAGAACCAACAGGAGAACCAGTTGGAGAACCAGCTGGAGAACCAGTTGGAAAACAAGATGGAGAACCAGGTACAGAACCAGCTGGAAACCAGTTAGAAAACAAGATAGAGAACCAACAGGAGAACCAGTTGGAGAACCAGCCACAGAACCAGCCAGAGAACCAGTTGGAGAACCATTAGAAAACAAGATAGAAACCAACAGGAGAACATTGGAGAACCAGCCACAGAACCAGCCAGAGAACCAGTTGGAGAACATTGGGGGAGAACCAGTTAGAAAACAAGATAGAGAACCAACAGGAGAACCAGTTGGGCCAGCCACAGAACCAGCCAGAGAACCAGTTGGAGAACCATTGAAACAGAGAACCAACAGAGAACCAGCCACAGAACCAGCCAGAGAACCAGTTGGAGAACCAGTTAGAAAACAAGATAGAGAACCAACAGGAGAACCAGCTGGAGAACCAGTTAGAAAACAAGATAGAGAACCAACAGGAGAACCAATTGGAGAACCAGCCACAGAACCAGCCAGAGAACCAGCTGGAGAACCAGTTAGAAAAGAAGATAGAGAACCAACAGGAGAACCAGTTGGAGAACCAGCCACAGAACCAGCCAGAGAACCAGTTGGAGAACCAGTTAGAAAACAAGATAGAGAACCAACAGGAGAACCAGCCACAGAACCAGCCAGAGAACCAGTTGGAGAACCAGTTAGAAAACAAGACAGAGAACCAACAGGAGAACCAGCCACAGAACCAGCCACAGAACCAGCCAGAGAACCAGTTGGAGAACCAGTTAGAAAACAAGATAGAGAACCAACAGGAGAACCAGCTGGAGAACCAGTTAGAAAACAAGATAGAGAACCAACAGGAGAACCAATTGGAGAACCAGCCACAGAACCAGCCAGAGAACCAGCTGGAGAACCAGTTAGAAAAGAAGATAGAGAACCAACAGGAAACCAGTTGGAGAACCACCACAAACCAGCCAGAGAACCAGTTGGAGAACCAGTTAGAAAACAACATAGAGAACCAACAGGAGAACCAGCCACAGAACCAGCCAGAGAACCAGTTGGAGAACCAGTTAGAAAACAAGATGGAGAACCAGGTACAGAACCAGTTGGAGAACCAGTTAGAAAACAAGATAGAGAACCAACAGGAGAACCAGCCACAGAACCAGCCAGAGAACCAGTTGGAGAACCAGTTAGAAAACAAGACAGAGAACCAACAGGAGAACCAGCCACAGAACCAGCCACAGAACCAGCCAGAGAACCAGTTGGAGAACCAGTTAGAAAACAAGATAGAGAACCAACAGGAGAACCAGCTGGAGAACCAGTTAGAAAACAAGATAGAGAACCAACAGGAGAACCATTGGAGAACCAGCCACAGAACCAGCCAGAGAACCAGCTGGAGAACCAGTTAGAAAAGAAGATAGAGAACCAACAGGAGAACCAGTTGGAGAACCAGCCACAGAACCAGCCAGAGAACCAGTTGGAGAACCAGTTAGAAAACAAGATAGAGAACCAACAGGAGAACCAGCCACAGAACCAGGTACAGAACCAGCTGGACCGGTTCCACCAAGTTGAACAGACCTGTGAGGGAACAGCAGAACATGTGAGGATCCAGGCAGAGAGAACAGAGAAGCAGATCAGAGATCAGATCCAGAACCTTCATCGGTTCCTGCAGGAGGAAGAGGAGGCCAGGATCAGCGCTGTGAGGGAGGAAGAGGAGCAGAAGATTCGGGCCATGAAGGTTCTGTCAGGAACAGCATCAGAGGTCAGAGGTCAGGTCCCAGGGCGCCCCCTGCTGGAGGCTCCAGCCTGCGGCGCTCTGCTGGATGAAGCCAAACATCTGGGGAACCTGGGCTACAACATCTGGACCAAGATGAGGCGCCTGGTCTCCTTCTGCCCGGTGGTTCTGGACCCGACCACGGCTGAAGCTCACCTCCACCTGTCTGAGGATCTGAGCGCCGTGACGTTTGGGCCCAGACAGAACCTCCCTGAGAACCCAGAGAGGTTCCACTGGCGCCACTGCGTCCTCAGCCACCAAGGCTTCCACTCCGGGACCCACAGCTGGAACGTGGAGGTCAGAACCCAGGAGTTCTGGGGTCTGGGCGTCCTGTCAGAGTCGGTTCCTAGGAAAGGTCCGATCCAGGCCGGCTACTGGGGACTGTGTCTGTGTAACGGCCACTACGCAGCCGTGGCTGATGGTGTTCCCAGTAAGGTTCTCCCAGTGAAGACGCTCCATAGGATCCGGGTCCATCTGGACTGGGATGAAGGAGAACTTTCATTCATCGACCTGGACACCAACCAGCACCTTCACACCTTCAGACAGGCCTTCAGAGAGAAGCTGTTTGCCTACATCTGCACCAAGAACGCGTCTCCACTCACCATCCTGCCTGCTGCTCCGTCTTTATAGAAGGACAATACTGGCTCATATTTCATTCTCTTTATTTTTCTAACACAACCAAACATGGTTTCTGGTTTTCCAATGAATCCCAGCAGATAACTAAATAATGAATCTTTACACACTGCAAACGTTTTTATTGAAACAGAAAAATATTTACTGACAGACAGACAGACAGACAGACAGACAGATAGATAGATAGATAGATAGATAGATAGATAGATAGATAGATAGACAGACAGACAGACAGATAGATAGATAGATAGATAGATAGATAGATAGATAGATGGATGGATAGATTTTAACTACATTTTAGGCACGTTTATTTTTTGTTGAATATATTTTGCAATCAAAGACAAACTTCTTCTTTTCTGAGACTCTTTTTTTCTTGTTTTACATTTTATGAATTTCATTGTGAATTTATTGCAGTTTGACTTTGATGGAAATGTGAGCAAAAGTTTATTTTTTTATGCAGTAATCAAAGGATTTATAAAATGTTGACTCTTAATTTATAGGCGTTTCATAACTGAATGATCTGCAAAGTAAAGCTGGAAAATATGACTTTGTTTTGGGAGAAAAATTGATCATTCAAATACATTTTTAATTAATCTTTTTATTCCACATTAAAATCTGTACTTTTATCTACGTAATAGATTCTGCTGAAGCTTATATATATATTCCCATTACCAGCAGCTCAAACACTTTTACAATATTTTACAGAACTTCTCAATACAGCACAACCATGAAGGACATCAGCTATTTTTAAAGATGTTCATATTTATACCTTATTCACTTTTATTGATTGTAAAAAACAATCAATTTTGTATCTTCTCAATAGACCAATTCAGTTTGAAGTCTGATTTTTTCTTTTCCACTGAGCAGCACATAAAAACCATTTCAAGTTGTTTTAGATTTTCAATGATTCTGATCTAAAACCGGAGATTAAATCTTCAGAGATCAAACATTATAATCTGTTCAGAACCAGGAGGAAGGGACATTTGGGTCCTGGAGTTCCTCAGTTTAGGACCCGGAACCAGAACTTTTATGCAAAAAAAAGCTTTTGTTCAGAAGTTTATTGGAAGCTTAACGAAACGTCCAAGATGAAGGAAAAACCTAATTATGGAGCTTCACTCAGAAACAGTTCAATGTTGGTTCAGTCCAAGCAGGAAATGAGGAAATGGGGGCGGAGCTTCAAGTAAAACTTCATTCTTTAATTGTACAAGAGGAAGAAAATCTGCAGACAAAGATAAATTAGTCCAGATATTTAGCTGTTACGACACAATATTTCTCTTTAATAACCAGTTTATTTGTGAACTGGGAAGTTTTTCTGCGTGAAAACAGAAATGTTACATCTTCTGGTATTTTACTTCCCTCTCAGCTTAGATGTTCCTCATTTCTGCTCAGACAGAACAAAGCAGAGCCGTTTGTGTGGTGAGAACCATACTGGGACAGAGTACTGGGAACACTGGGACGTTTCAGGCTGACGGAGGAGTTGGGCTCCATCTGAGGTAAGATGTCTGCAGAGTCAGAGAAGGAGCTCTCCTGTCCCATCTGCTACGACATCTTCAGAGATCCTGTGGTGTTATCCTGCAGCCACAGCTTCTGCAGGGACTGTCTTCAGAGGTGGTGGTCTGAGACACAAAAGGACAGCTGTCCTCTGTGTAAGCAGATCTCCTCCTTCAGGTCTCCGCCCTGCAACCTGGCTCTGAAGAACCTCTGTGAAGCCTTCACCCTACAGCGGAAGAAGAAACCTCTGAGAGCGGCCGAGGATCTCTGCAGCCTCCATGGAGAGACGCTCAGACTCTTCTGCCTGGACCACCAGCAGCTCGTCTGTCTGGTCTGCAGAGACTCCAAGGCCCACAGCCAGCACAGCTTCAGACCCATCAGCGAGGCGGCGCACGACCAGCGGGAGGCGCTCCTCAGCAGCCTCAGACCTCTGCAGAGGAGGCTGAAGCTGCTGAAGCAGCTCCAGGGAAGCTTTGCTGAGACAGCGGCGCACATAGAAACCCAGGCCAGAGACACGGAGAGGCAGATACGGAAGCAGTTCAGCCGCCTCCACCAGCTGCTGCAGCAGGAAGAGGAAGCCAGGATCAGCGCGCTGAGACAGGAAGTGCATCAGAGACGCAAGGAAGCCAGAGACATGATGGAGGAGGTGGACCGAGCCGTCCCACTTCTTTCTGACACCATCAGAGCTGCAGAGGAGCAGCTGAGGGCTGCAGACCTCCGCTTCCTGCACGGCTACAGAGATGCTGCAGCCAGAGTTAGACACTGCCCCCTGCTGGCGGAGCCACAGCGCCCCCCATCAGGAGCTCTGATAGACCAGGCCAAACATCTGGGCAACCTGGCCTACAACATCTGGATCCGGCTGAAGAAGAAGGCCGCCTGCTACGCCCCCATCGTCCTGGACCCCAACACGGCCCATCCTGAACTCCTCCTGTCCCCTGATCTGTCCACCGTCTCCTTTGGACCCAGACGGACACTTCCTGACAACCCAGAGAGGTTCGACCGGCACCACTGCGTCCTGGGCTCCCAGGGCTTCGGCTGCGGGACGCACGGCTGGGACGTGGAGGTCAGGAACCAGCAGAACTGGGGGGTGGGGGTGGTGGAGGACTCCGTCCCCAGGAAGGGACAGATCCAGGATGGATTCTGGGGGATATGTCTATTTAATGGGAAGTTTCTGGCCGTCTCCCATCCGTCCCCCAGCAAAGAGCTCCCAGTGAGCAAACTGAGGAGGATCCGCGTCCGGCTGGACTGGGACGGAGGGACGCTGTCCTTCTTTGACTTAGACTCAGACAAACTCATCCACACCTTCATCCACTCCTTCACCAACAAGCTGCTTCCCTTCATTGGCACCAATAACCAGTTACCTCTGAGAATATTACCAGTCACCAACTGGTAAAGTGTTGCTTCAGGGTCAGCAGGAGAGATGGGAGTCTGCCTACAACCCTCAGGAGGTCAGAGGTCACAGGAAAGCAAGCAAACAGCACTTCTTTATTACGCAAGAAAAGCAAGTAAAATAATCTCATCCCAGTCGGGTCGTCTAACAGAACCAGACAGTCCAGTTCACATTATTAAACCATCTCTCATGTTTTATACAGTTTATAGGTTATTCTCTGGACAGTTAGAGATCGTACATAGAACTTCCTAGAACTTCAGCGAAAAGAGGAACATTCAGCTTATTGGAAGTGAAATTAATAGTTTTTTATGTTCTTTTTTTATTTTTGTAAAAACTTTGATTATGTGCCTTACTGTTATTTTAGATCTTTCTTTTAAGATCAAATACATAATTCAGATCCGATTTTCTAAGGCTACTTTCTTAATTAACCAGAGCAAAATGCCAGTTTCTCCACTAAATTAAATGTTAAAGGGGAAACATGTTTTATGAAGCAGAAAAAGAAGTGTGCTTCCCCTTTAATTTAGGATATTTACAATGAATTATCCAGAATTTAGGGAAGATTTTTCCTTTTGGAACTTATAAGTTACTTTCCAGTCATTTCTTACAGCAGGAACAATGCATTGGTGCTTTGATTTTATTGATAAAGAAGCATTTCATATAATAATATAATAAACATAATTAAAATCACATTTTTACACAATCTGCTGGTTACTTTCGGGAACTTCCAAGTTCTTCTCCAGAACCGACCTGAAACTTAGAACCTATTTTCCAGATGTTAGCTGGTGTTTCCTAAAACACAGGAGAGAATAATCCTGTATTGTCCCATAAAGGGGAAATTCTGTTTACCAGTACAACCAGTCAGAGAGAAAACAAAACACAGACATGATCAGCAGTCAGTACCATGAGGTCTCAGCTCTGCCCCCCAACGGGGCAAAGGGACAAATAACTCTTATTTCAGACAGATGAGAACATGTGGGAGGAAGGCAAGGCTGCAGATGGTCAGCGCGCCCCCTGAGCCTGTTGGTAGGAGTGGGAAGGAGCAATGCAGAGGTACCAGAGACATTTATTGTGGCGTCAGCAGCAGTGAGTCCATCAACTCCTGGTCCAGTGGATCCATAGAGCGTCAGAATGCGTATATTGCCAACATTGTGCAACAGAAAGAGCTTTGGCTTCAGGTCAGAGTCTGATTTAAGTCTCCTTCCTTAATCAGTGTCATCCCCACCAAGCAGAGCTGGAAGCTCCTCCAACCTGGTTTCTATTTCACGTAGGAGTCGCTGCTGAAGACATCCAACCTGCAGGTTTCCTCGTGTAACAGATGAGTCAGACAGCTCTACGAGTTGCAGCAGGAATCCACCCACTCCAACCAGCAGAAATCCTGCTACCATAAATATCCTCCATATCTTCTGTTGGAGCCTTGCACCAGCATAGGACGGTTCCTGGACCTCATCTTTCATCCCTAAACATGTCATATAGATAAGATGTTCATCTGGGAAACTTACCAGAAGTTTTTTATAAACCTATTAGTAAATGTTCACATAAAACCCTTTAGTCGTTTAACTGATTAAGTGGGGATTATATCATTTATTGATTCTAATTAAAACAAACTCAAATGCCTCAAAAATAATCTAGAGACCAGATATGATTACTAAATATCTGCACGCTTAACAAAAGTCACTTTAATATCAGATTTTACAAATCACCCACAATGTTCAGTTTGTGGACATCAGATTAATAAAGCGTTTATTTTTTATCTCTGCAGTTCTGTAAAGATATTTCTACTCTGAGAAACTAAAACAGAACAAAAAATGAAATATGAATCTGGTTTATTTATAGTCGTGTTACTTTATGACTAAAACTCAGATTCCATCTTTAAACCAACCTGCCGATAGTGAAAGCAGAACAAACACAGATATGATCCAGTTACATTTAGTGGATTTATTTGTTCAGAAAAAAAACTTGACATTTTACAGACTTTACACCAGAATAGCGTCTAAGTGTCGATCAGTAACGGTCATCCGTCCCCCGACTTTACTTCTGGCTGAACATCATCAGTGGGAAAAATTCATACAAACTTTATGATGAAAAACTTTGCTGCCAGATCAGAAAACTTGATCAGAATCCCTCTAAACGTTTTATTAGCGATGAAGCCTGAATCTGATTCAGGATTCCTCACAAAGACCAGAAGAACTGCTCCAGCCGCTCTGAACGAACAGCTGCAGATTCTCCAGGTAAACTCACCTGGCTGATGGAGCAGGTAGACAAGCTGAACGTCTGGGACGGGCGAACACAGAGGACGCCTCAAAGCTCCGTCTTTTCTGTCCTCAAGGTCCGTCCACATGCAACTTCCACATCAGCTCATTAACGTCACACGATGTGTTCAATGTCCGCTCAGTTTGACATATTTCATACCATCTTTGATCAGATACTGTAATAATTCAACCGTTATTCTATCTAAACTTCGAAACATTTTAAACTTTAAGTTCAAAGTAATTCATTGGAAAAGCAGAATAATTGATGGTAGGGATAATAAATAAATATAATAGAGTTCATGGAAGTTTGGATGTGAATTAATCTATTTCTGTTAGCCGATGCCACAAATATCAAACTTTCAGTGTTTCTTACATTTTAAATTAATTCCAATCTAATCTGACTGCTGGAATATTATTTTTTAAAATACTTTTCTTTAAAAGAAAATCTGAAAAATAATGCTGGGAGGATTTCCCACATATTTATTTTAATGTTTACAATATTAATAACAACAAATCTACAGATAACTGATCAATATGACAGATTGTGAATAATTGTTCACCAAAGACAGAAAAATTAACCTGATGGTTTGAGTTAAATGGGTTCCAGAAAGGCCAACATGAGGCAGCTGGCTGCAGCCACACAGACGCTGCTGAGGATAAATGACTTCATTTTAATAAGAAGAAACTCCTGTAGGTTCCTGTTCTCCACTGTTGGTTCCCTGTCTGGAAATCTGGTTCATCGTCGGCTAAAAGGTTCTTCTAGAACCCTGCAGACATGAGGTCGGTCCAGAGAGGAGAGGAGTTAGCATGAAGGCTGTCAGCAGATAAACCTGCTGGTTAACATGTTTCCTTCTGTTACTGAAGCTTTCATCATCATCATCATCATGCTGAGTCCAGCTACAGGTCCTGATCAGATTTGATCCGTTCGTTAATTCATTGATCGGGCTAACAGAAAAACCACAGACATTCCCATTCTTAGCAGTTTTCCAGCTCCAACAGTCCTGATTTCATCACGGAGCTGCTGTTGGATCCTTCAGACTGTAAATTCATAAAGTCCACCACCCATAAACCATCTCCACCCCCCACCCAGTGCTCCCAGTCCTTCCCTGGTTCTGGTCTCCAAGCAGAAACATGGATGTCTGTAGTCAGAGTGTGCTGCAGCCAAGCAGGACCAGAACCGCTCCAAATTAAACTCAAATGAAAACTCGTGGTTGCTCCTCTTCGTCCTCACCTGTCCCCCACAGCGTGGGCCTTCATTCAGTGGAGAACGTTCTGCCTCCAGGGGGCGCTACATGATAATTCTCGGCTCTGGGACCGATTCGCTGATGGATTTATGAGGCAGAACGTTGGCGCCGTTCAGGTAGAGCTCGTCGTTCACGATCACGTCCTCCCCCAGAACAGTCACGTTCTCCATCCTCACCTGGAGACACACAAGGAGGCGGAGCCAGAACTCAGGAAACTGTTTCTGTAAGGCTGTGTGCTGACTGTTCATCGTTCTTCTTTTGGTCCAAAAATAATTACTTATTATAAAATTATGGAACATTCAGCTATTGATTTGTTTAGTGAAGTATTTTACGATCTGGATGGGATTTAAGTCACCTGGTGACATAATGTACATCTGAGTATCATCTGCATAGTTATGTTAACTAATCATTATTGGCCGTTATTATCTATGGTAACTAATCATTAATGGCCATTATAATCTATGTTAACTAATCATTAATGGCCGTTATTATCTATGGTAACTAATCATTAATGGCCGTTATAATCTATGATAACTAATCATTAATGGCCGTTATTATCTATGGTAACTAATCATTAATGGCCATTATAATCTATGTTAACTAATCATTAATGGCCGTTATCATCTATGGTAACTAATCATTAATGGCCATTATAATCTATGTTAACTAATCATTAATGGCCGTTATCATCTATGGTAACTAATCATTAATGGCCATTATAATCTATGTTAACTAATCATTAATGGCCGTTATCATCTATGGTAACTAATCATTAATGGCCATTATAATCTATGTTAACTAATCATTAATGGCCGTTATCATCTATGGTAACTAATCATTATTGGCCTTTATTATCTATGTTAACTAATCATTAATGGCCGTTATCTGTGATAACTATTCTTTATTGGCCGTTATAATCTATGGATCTCTATGAGATCCAACAGAACCAGCACTGAGGTTCAACAACAGTCTGTATTGATGAGGATGTTATTAATAACTTTTACTAGGTAAGTCTCAGAGCTGTGGTAAAACCAAAATGATAATTATCAAAGTACCCTAACTAACTAGTAAACTGTTGAAACAGAGACAGCCTTCATCTTCAGCAGCTCTCAGTGGTTCTGAAGGTCCAGTCCTGTTCTGTCTGACCCATCCCATCAGAATGTGTCCTAATAGAGGTTCAGCAGATCCGGATCAGGACCGAGAGGCTCCATGGGGAACCAGCAGCTTTTAGAGTCCAAGGTTCTGGTTCTGTACTCACCCACTGGCCAACGGAGGAGCTCCAACCCACGATGCAGCTCTCTAACCAGGAGTGCGACCGGACCCTGGACCCTTTCAGAACCGTGCAGCGCTTTATCCTGACACCGTCCTCCACCACCACGCCGGCGCCGATGGTGACGTTGGGGCCGATGGAGCAGTTCTTCCCGATCTGGGCCGTTGGGTCCTGCAGACAGACCATAATGATCCTCTAGAGCCCGGTTCGAATTAACAGGGTTATCGTTAACGGAAAAAAACTAAATGTTTGTTAACTGGAATTAAAAAAAATTATTTAGGACAAACTGTTCAAAAAGACTAAACAGAATTTATTGAGAAAAATCTGCTTAGTTTTCATAGTGTCTCAAAGTCTAGAATAATTATTTTTATGTCACTCCCTGCCTGCTGCGCACTGTCACCAGAAACAGACGAGTTCATCCGTGCTGAGTCTTTTTAGTCACACAAATCTCTGATAAAAACAACAGAACGGGGAAGTTGGATAAAATCCCATCGACTCGCCTCCTTGCATGGAGAAATAAAAGAGGTTTTTGGATTACAGCTGTCAGAAGAAGCGATCGATACGATGATTAAACAGGCTGCAGCAAAAACTTCATAACAGGTGAGCTACGGCGGCTAACAAACAAGCTAACTGACACTGTGACCGCAAACTGCAAATACCAGCAATGGGAGCCAGGAGGGCTGGGCGATTATGAAAATAAAATAATCATGATTATTTTCACTATACTGAATAATCTCACTTTTATTTAGTCTAAGCAAAACATCTTCCCTGTTCTCTGTTTTGCTTTAACATTCTTCATCAGCCATTCACTTTTGACACTACTTTTTCTTTTACTTACCAGCAGGGGGCCTGCTGATTTTAAGTAACTTTTTTTCTGTGAGTTGATTGGTCAGTTAGCTTAAACACAAGGAGGTAAATCGGTTGGTCAAATGCATAACCATTAAAAGACACCCCACCATTAACTGCGATCAAGCTTTTTTTATATCACAATTTCGACTAAAAATCAGTTCATCATTCAGCCCTTGGAGCCGCTGTCACACCAGAGCAGCGTAGCAGGAGAAGGTTGTCTGTATATCTGCTGTGTTGATGGACAAATAATCCCTCTGTAGTTCATCCATCAACCAGTAAAACCCACCAACATGGTTGTTGGTGGGTTTTACTGGTTGTTGGTGGGTTTTACTGGTTGTTGGTGGGATTTACTGGTTGGTGGGGGGATTTACTGGTTGTTGGTGGGATTTACTGGTTGTTGGTGGGTTTTACTGGTTGTTGGTGGGATTTACTGGTTGTTGGTGGGATTTACTGGTTGTTGGTGGGATTTACTGGTTGTTGGGTGGGATTTACTGGTTGTTGGTGGGGATTACTGGTTGTTGGATGTGTGGGGATTTACGGTTGATGGTTGATTTACTGGTTGTTGGTGGGATTTACTGGTTGCTGGTGGGTTTTACTGGTTGTTGGTGGGTTTTACTGGTTGTTGGTGGGATTTACTGGTTGTTGGTGGGATTTACTGGTTGTTGGTGGGATTTACTGGTTGTTGGTGGGATTTACTGGTTGTTGGTGGGATTTACTGGTTGTTGGTGGGATTTACTGGTTGTTGGTGGGTTTTACTGGTTGTTGGTGGGATTTACTGGTTGTTGGCGGGATTTACTGGTTGTTGGCGGGATTTACTGGTTGTTGGTGGGATTTACTGGTTGTTGGTGGGATTTACTGGTTGTTGGTGGGATTTACTGGTTGTTGGTGGGATTTACTGGTTGTTGGTGGGATTTACTGGTTGTTGGTGGGATTTACTGGTTGTTGGTGGGATTTACTGGTTGTTGGTGGGTTTTACTGGTTGTTGGCGGGATTTACTGGTTGTTGGCTGGAGATTTACTGGTTGATGCGGGATTTACTGGTTGTTGGCTGGGATTTACTGGTTGTTGGTGGGATTTACTGGTTGTTGGTGGGATTTACTGGTTGTTGGTGGGTTTTACTGGTTGTTGGTGGGATTTACTGGTTGTTGGTGGGATTTACTGGTTGTTGGTGGGATTTTACTGGTGTGGTGGTTTACTGTTGGTTGTTGGGGGGATTTACTGGTTGTTGGTGGGATTTACTGGTTGTTGGTGGGATTTACTGGTTGTTTGTGGGTTTACTGGTTGTTTGTGGTATAACTGGGGTTTTTGTGGGATTTACTGGTTGTTGGTGGGTTTTACTGGTTGTTGGTGGGTTTAACTGGTTGTTGGTGGGATTTACTGGTTGTTGGTGGGATTTACTGGTTGCTGGTGGGTTTTACTGGTTGTTGGTGGGATTTACTGGTTGTTGGTGGGTTTTACTGGTTGTTGGTGGGATTTACTGGTTGTTGGTGGGTTTTACTGGTTGTTGGTGGGTTAAACTGGTTGTTGGTGGGATTTACTGGTTGTTGGTGGGATTTACTGGTTGCTGGTGGGTTTTACTGGTTGTTGGTGGGATTTACTGGTTGTTGGCGGGTTTTACTGGTTGTTGGTGGGATTTACTGGTTGTTGGTGGGTTTTACTGGTTGTTGGTGGGATTTACTGGTTGTTGGCGGGATTTACTGGTTGTTGGTGG
The DNA here is from genome assembly GCA_028564705.1 of Apricaphanius iberus. Lineage (NCBI taxonomy): Eukaryota > Metazoa > Chordata > Actinopteri > Cyprinodontiformes > Aphaniidae > Apricaphanius > Apricaphanius iberus. Next base: position 225,100 of record JAPXFQ010002910.1, read on the forward strand.
GATTTACTGGTTGTTGGTGGGTTTTACTGGTTGTTGGTGGGTTTTGGTTGTTTTTCTGGTTGTTGGTGGGATTTACTGGTTGTTGGTGGGATTTACTGGTTGCTGGTGGGTTTTACTGGTTGTTGGTGGGATTTACTGGTTGTTGGCGGGATTTACTGGTTGTTGGTGGGATTTACTGGTTGTTGGTGGGATTTACTGGTTCATGGCAGGATTTACTGGTTGTTGGTGGGATTTACTGGTTGATGGTGGGATTTACTGGTTGATGGTGGGATTTACTGGTTGTTGGTGGGATTTACTGGTTGATGGTGGGTTTTACTGGTTGATGGTGGGTTTTACTGGCTGTACAGCATTATTCCAACATGTCAGTCAGTCGTCTGTGTTGCTGCGGTCCGCCTAGAGTCATATAAACAAAGGTTGAGAGAAAGGGCCAGAGCCTAATTTGGGATGAATTACTACTAGAATATGTGCAAAATGATAAAAAGCATCATAGTACTCCTGGTATCTTGGCTGTTGTTCTGTTGTGTTGTCACTCAGTGTTTTTCTAGAACTGTAGAACCTGCATAAATATTTAGGCTTTCTAATGCACATTTACTTAATGTATTTACAAAACGCTAGTCTGCCATATATCTGAGACTTTGTTAAACATTTCTTCTTTTTTTTGTCACAACTTGTTTAATTGAATGACTAAAACTAAAAATGCAACTAATACAAAACTAAACTGAGACTAAGCATAAAAAAACAACTAAAAACTAAAGACAATTTTTAAACTATTAAACCCTTACTAAATAGAGCTGACGGTTCTGCAGACAGACCATAATGATCCTCCCAGAGCCCAGTTTAGCACTCACCACCAGGACGTTGCCGAGGAAACCGGGCCCGCTATGCAGCCTCTCTGGAGCGCGCTGGCGTAGCGAGTGCAGGTACATACACATCCCGGTGAGGAAGTCTTTGGGCTGGCCGATGTCCATCCAGAACCCTGAAACATAACAGAACCGAGCCTCTGGGTTCAGACGGAAACCAGCCAGAATCAGGACAGAGAAGAAACCACTGGTTTGACTGCAGGAGAGGACGACGTAGACAAGCAGTGGCAGCGATGACCTCTGACGCCATCAGCTAGCTTCTATATGCCTCTCCTCTACAGTCGATTCCTCTCCCCAGTTTAACCAGTTTGGATGAGTGAAAAAGCCCAGTTTACATCTGTGGGATCTGCGAGCTACAAAAACCCCAACCAGCAACATTCTGCTGCTACATCAGCAGCTTCCTGATTGCAATATGTTATCCTGATTTATGCTGATTCATGCTGCTTCATCATGATTTCAACCTGATTCACGCCGATTCATCCTGATATATGCCGATTCATCCTGATTTATGCTGATTCGTCCTGATTTATGCTAATTTAACCCGATTTATGCTGATTAATACAGAGTCATCCTGATTTATCCCTATTTATGCCGATTCATCCCTATTCATTCTGATTTACGCCGATTCATGCTAATTTGTCCCGATTCATCCAGATTTACGCGGATTCATCATGATTTATGCTGATTCATTCTGATTTACACTGATTCATGCTAAAATATCCTGATTCATCCCGATTTACGCTGATTCAGCCTAATTTACGCTGATTCATCTTGATTAATGTTGACTCATCCTGATTTATGCTGATTCATCCTGATATACAATGATTAAACCTGATTTATGCTGATTCATCCTGATTTATAATTCATCCATATTCTTCCTGATTCATCCTGATTTTAGCTGATTGAGGCTAATTTATCCAGAATACTCCTGATTAATGTTGACTCATCCTGATTTATCCCGAATGATCCTGATTAATGCTGATTCTTACTGGTTTATGCCGATTCATCCCGATTTATGCTGATTCATCCCGAGTCATCCTGATTCATCCCAATTTATGCCAATTCATCCCTATTCTTCCTGATTCATCCTGATTTTAAGCTGATTCAGGCTAATTTATCCCGAACATTCCTGATTAATGTTGACTCATCCCGATTTATGCTTATTCATGCCGATTTATGCTGGTTCATCCCGATTTATCCCAATTTCTGCTGATTCATGCTGATTAATCCTGATTTAAGATGATAAATCCTGATTTACGCTGATTCAGCCTGATTTATCCCGATTTATGCTGATTCATCCCGGTTTATCCCAATGAATGCTGATTCATGCCGATTTATGCTGATTCATCCGGGTTTATCCTAATTTATGCTGATTCATGCCGATTTACACTGATTCATCCTGATTTATGCTGATTCAGCCTAATTTACGCTGATTCATCTTGATTAATGTTGACTCATCCTGATTTATGCTGATTCATCCTGATTTATGCTGCTTCATCCTGATTTATGCTGCTTCATCCCGATTTATGCTGATTCATCCTGATTTATGCTGATTCATCCGTATTCTTCATAATTTTAGATAATTCATGCTAATTTATGCCGAATAATCCTGATTTATATGATGATTAATCCTGATTTATCCCGATTTATGCCGATTCATCCAGATTTATGCTGATTCATCCCGAGTCATCCTGATTCATCCCAATTTATGCTGATTCATCCCTATTCTTCCTCATTCATTCTGTTTTACGCTAATTTATCCCGAATAATCCTGATTTATACTGATTCAGCCTAATTTACGCTGATACAGCCTGATAAATCCCGATTTATGCTTATTCATGCCGATTTATGCTGGTTCATCCCGATTTATCCCAATTTCTGCTGATTCATGCTGATTAATCCTGATTTAAGATGATACATCCTGATTTACGCTGATTCAGCCTGATTTATCCCGATTTATGCTGATTCATCCCGGTTTATCCCAATGTATGCTGAATCATGACGATTTATGCTGATTCAGCCTGATTTACGCTGATTCACCCTGATTTATGCTGATTCATGCCGATTTATGCTAATTCATCCTGGTTTATCCCAATTTATGATTATTCATGCCGATTTATCCTGATTCAGCCCAATTTATGCTGATTTATGCTGATTCATGCTGATTTATGCTGATTCATCCAGATTTACGCTGATTCATGCCGATTTATGCTGATTCATGCTGATTTATGCTGATTCATGCCGATTTATGCGGATTCAGCCTGGTTTATGCTGATTCATCCCGATTTATGCTGATTCATGCCGATTTACGCTGATTCATCCCGATTTATGTTAATTCATGCTAATTTATGCTGATTCATCCCGATTTACGCTGATTCATCCCGATTTACGCTGATTCATCCCGATTTATGCTGATTCATGCCGATTTATGCTGATTCATCCTGATATATGCTGATTCATTCTAATTTAGGCTAATTTATCTTGAATAATCCTGATTAATGCTGATTCATGCTGATTTATGCTGATTCATGCCGATTTATGCGGATTCATGCCGATTTATGCTCATTCAGCCTGATTTACGCTGATTCAGCCTGATTTATCCCGATTTATGCTGATTCATCCCGGTTTATCCCAATGTATGCTGAATCATGACGATTTATGCTGATTCAGCCTGATTTACGCTGATTCACCCTGATTTATGCTGATTTATGCTGATTCATGCCGATTTATGCTAATTCATCCTGGTTTATCCCAATTTATGATTATTCATGCCGATTTATCCTGATTCAGCCCAATTTATGCTGATTTATGCTGATTCATGCCGATTTATGCTGATTCATCCCGATTTACGCTGATTCATCCCGATTTACGCTGATTCATCCCGATTTACGCTGATTCATCCCGATTTACGCTGATTCATGCCGATTTATGCTGATTCATGCCGATTTACGCTGATTCATCCCGATTTATGTTAATTCATGCTGATTTATGCTGATTCATGCCGATTTATGCTGATTCATCCCGATTTACGCTATTCATGCCGATTTATGCTGATTCATCCCGATTTACGCTGATTCATCCCGATTTATGCTGATTCATGCCGATTTATGCTGATTCATCCTGATATATGCTGATTCATTCTGATTTACGCTAATTTATCTTGAATAATCCTGATTAATGCTGATTCATGCCGATTTATCCTGATTCAGCCTAATTTACGCTAATTCTGCCTGATTTATGCTGATTCATCCTGATTAATGCTGATTCATGACGATTTATCCTGATTCAGCCTAATTTATGCTGATTCATGCCGATTTATGCTGATTCATCCCGATTTACGCTCATTCATCCTGATTTACGCTGATTCATGCCGATTTATGCTGATTCATCCTGATTTATGCTCATTCAGCCTGATTTACGCTGATTCAGCCTGATTTATGCTGATTCATGCCGATTTATGCTGATTCATCCCGATTTATGCTGATTCATGCCGATTTATGCTGATTCATGCCGATTTATGCTGATTCATCATGATTTATGCTGATTCATCCTGATTTATGCTCATTCATCCTGATTTATGCTCATTCATCCTGATTTACGCTGATTCATGCCGATTTATGCTGATTCATCCTGATTTATGCTCATTCAGCCTGATTTACGCTGATTCATCCTGATTTATGCTGATTCATGCCGATTTATGCTGATTCATACTGATTTATGCCGATTCATGCAGATTTATGCTGATTCACGCTAATTTATCTTGAATAATCCTGATTAATGCTGATTCATGCCGATTTATCCTGATTCAGCCTAATTTACGCTGATTCTGCCTAATTTATGCTGATTCATGCCGATTTATGCTCATTCATCCTGATTTATGCTCATTCATCCTGATTTATGCTGATTCATCCTGATTTATGCCGATTCATGCAGATTTATGCTAATTCATTCTAATTTATCCCGAATACTCCTGATTTATGCTGATTCATCCTGATTTATGCTGATTCATGCCGATTTATGCTGATTCATCCTGATTTACGATGATTCATCCTGATTTATGCTCATTCAGCCTGATTTACGCTGATTCAGCCTGATTTATGCTGATTTATGCCGATTTATGCCGATTCATCCTGATTTATGCTGATTCATGCTGATTCACCATGATTTATGCTGATTCATCCTGATTTATGCTGATTCATCCTGATTTATGCTGATTCATCCTGATTTATGCTGATTCATGCCGATTTATGCTGATTCATCCTGATTTATGCTCATTCAGCCAGATTTACGCTGATTCATGCCGATTTATGCTGATTCATCCCGATTTATGCTGATTCATGCCGATTTATGCTGATTCATCCTGATTTATGCTCATTCAGCCTGATTTACGCTGATTCAGCCTGATTTATGCTGATTCATGCCGATTTATGCTGATTCATCCCGATTTATGCTGATTCATCCCGATTTATGCTGATTCATGCCGATTTATGCTGATTCATGCCGATTTATGCTGATTCATCATGATTTATGCTGATTCATCCTGATTTATGCTGATTCATCCTGATTTATGCTCATTCATCCTGATTTACGCTGATTCATGCCGATTTATGCTGATTCATACTGATTTATGCCGATTCATGCAGATTTATGCTGATTCACGCTAATTTATCTTGAATAATCCTGATTAATGCTGATTCATGCCGATTTATCCTGATTCAGCCTAATTTACGCTGATTCTGCCTAATTTATGCTGATTCATGCCGATTTATGCTGATTCAGCGTGATTTATGCTCATTCATCCTGATTTATGCTCATTCATCCTGATTTATGCTGATTCATCCTGATTTATGCCGATTCATGCAGATTTATGCTAATTCATTCTAATTTATCCCGAATACTCCTGATTTATGCTGATTCAGCGTGATTTATGCTGATTAATGCCGATTTATCCTGGTTTATCACAATTTATGCTGATTCATCACATTTTCCTTTATAATCAGTAACCAACCAAAGAAATTATATTAAAGAGAGAACTCCAAAATCCACTTTTATCCGGATTTTATTCTAGTAATTTTAATATTGTATCCAAATGTAGATGCAAAGAAATGACACATTGCTGGGTGTTAGATAGTTTAGAGTCACTTATTTGCTTTAAAAACTACTTTAAACTATCAATGACGTCATACACATCGTACGACCAGAGATCCTGATTTACTACAATCCTTATTTCTCCTTTTAAACTTCACACTACATACATAACCAACATAACCATAGCCAGATAACAGAGCTAGCAACCAGAAAAGTTGTTAGGCTGAAGTCAACATGTAAGAAAACCAAAGTTCATACGTACTCGTTCATTCAGCTTTCCTCCTATAACCCATGATGAACTTGTTAAACCTACAATCACATCTCAGATTTCTCACAGAATAATTTAGCGTCTAGCTCCATAGACTCACATGGAGATCGCCCCCTAGTGGAACTCTGGTGGAACTACAACCACATTTCGTTACAATGGGACTGAATAGAGAGTGGGACGGCTTTCCTAGAACGGCTCTGAACCCACTAAACATCCTCCTTCAAAAAGCAGAATAAAGGCAATAAAATGGAGGATTAGATCATAGTTTAAATCGTGTTGCAGATCTGACTCAGCATAATTATAACTCCAGTTGTTCTATGCTTCTCCCATCTGTTATTGTGCTTATTTAATAGAGCTGTTTGCTGCTGTGAAAGGATCTTATTAATGACACAGAACTAATTTATTATGTCACTCGCTAAAGTTCTTAACAGAAGATGTCAATAGAACTATTTCATATTTTTCCAAGAAGGTTTGAGGGAAAATAAAAGCACAAAAATAAAAAAACAAAAGGAGTAAATGTGAGGTAAAGTCAGTGGTTCTGGTTGGTAGATATTTACCCTGCAGCTCCATGGCGTACAGATGCCCCTCTGCTGCCATGACAGGGAAGATTTCCTTCTCAATAGACGTTGGTCGGAGCTGCACACAAACACATCAGCAGGTTCATTATTACAACAGGAAAACGTTGAGTCATTCTGCAGAGCGCCCCCTGCTGGTAAAGATGCAGAAACAGCCTAACATCTTTACAGGAGCAGAAATAATATGAAATATAAACAGAGCAGTAGATACAGGATGTAGCGTGTTGGCGGCCACGTTCCCCAAGATGGACTGAGTAGACTGCATTTCCCAACATTCCTAGCTGCAGCCCCAGAAGGTCCCCCATTGGTCCGTGGCCAAGGCTGACATCACAGATGAACTGAGCCAATGCTATTTTATTTTAGAGATGACTTTTTTTAAGTTATCGCAAAGTTTTCTTTTACATTTATCAGTAATAACTGGGTCAGTTTGTGGCTTAAAAAATGTACACAACGCTGAAATTTCTTTAAATGTTTGTATTTTTGTGTATCCAGTCAATATACACTAAAAATGGACACAAAATTACATTAAAGTGTTTCAGCCTGATGTGGGTGCTTAAATGTATCTGCCTTACCAAAACCAGTAATTGTGTGTAAGGATGTTGGACTAATACTGACCCCGTTATAAATATTGGGGCCCCTTGATGGCGCCATAACCACTGGGTCACCTGGATCCACCTGTTGGCTAAAAGTGGCTAGTTTAAACGCTATAACCTGAGCTCACTGCGTTATGGAACGCATCAGTTGTAAATTATTTTATTTCTCGCTGTGTTGACACTGGATTTTGGTTTGTATTCGTTATTTCTCAGACTGATTTTCTCTCTCTTCCGTGTTCTGCAGAGCCTGACTCGATTGAGTGGCCGTTAGCTTCTCTGCTAGCTGAAAGGCTAACTCCATTGTTCTCTGCCTGTTGGTTAAAGCTGAGGCCTTCCACATAGACAGCACAGGAACACCATGCTCAGTTTTAGCCCAGAGCTAGTTTTATGGCCCTTTGTCTCATTATACCGCATGTGCCGTCCGCCATCTTAGCCCAGAGATAAGTTTATGAGTTATGCTTGTTCATGATTTGTTCATGTTAAAATATGTTAAGATAAATTTATGACCCCCATCCTACAGACTGTCTCTTATTTGTGCTACCTGTAGTCAGATATCAGCCGCCCGTTTGTCTCCGATCCTCTTGGTGTTAACTGTATTTTATATATTATGTTTTTTCTAATATCTGTTAGTAGTTCAGTGCATGTGTAGAATAGATGGGATTTATTGATGAAATGTTTTGGTTGGAAAGTGTTTTTTGTGAATAAATTTTGTAAAAGTGTAAAATTGTCTGTGATTACTGAGTATATATGTACAATTATTGTCCACAATGTTTAAACTTGAGTCTGCTGTTGTCTGCTGGAAGAATCTAAAGTGCTTAATGACAGGCCCCATTTCTAATTACTAACTTCAACTTAATCAATATTTATATTAATAAATAAATACTGATCATAACTATTGGTGATTTTAACCAGATACTGATCTCACTCTGCGTATTTACTCTCTGGTCCTCTTGGAATGCCGCTCTGCAAAAGGACCAGGGAGGAAAACCACAGGAACGTCCCCAGCTTTTCCATGGAGACCATCAGGAACTTCTAAAGGGTTTCCATGGAGACCATCAGGAACGCCCTCTGTGTTTCCATGGAGACCATCAGGAACGTCCCCAGCGTTTCCGTAGAGACCATCAGGAACGTCCAAAGCGTGTCAATGGAGACCATCAGGAACGTCCAAAGTGTTTCCATGGAGACCATCAGGAACGCGCTCTGTGTTACCATGGAGACCATCAGGAACGTCCAAAGCCTTTCCATGGAGACCATCAGGAACGTCTAAAGCGTGTCAATGGAGACCATCAGGAACGTCCAAAGGGTTTCCATGGAGACCATCAGGAACGTCCAAAGCGTCTCCATGGAGACCATCAGGAACGTCCAAAGGGTTTCCATGGAGACCATCAGGAACGCCCTCTGTGTTTCCATGGAGACCATCAGGAACGTCCCCAGCGTTTCCGTAGAGACCATCAGGAACGTCCAAAGTGTTTCCATGGAGACCATCAGGAACGTCCAAAGCGTTTCAATGGAGACCATCAGGAACGTCCAAAGGGTTTCCATGGAGACCATCAGGAACGCGCTCTGTGTTTCCATGGAGACCATCAGGAACGTCCAAAGCATTTCCATGGAAACCATCAGGAACGTCCAAAGCATTTCCATGGAGACCATCAGGAACGTCCAAAGCGTGTCAATGGAGACCATCAGGAACGTCCAAAGGGTTTCCATGGAGACCATCAGGACAGTCCAAAGCGTCTCCATGGAGACCATCAGGAACGTCCAAAGGGTTTCCATGGATACCATCAGGAACGCCCTCTGTGTTTCCATGGAGACCATCAGGAACGTCCCCAGCGTTTCCGTAGAGACCATCAGGAACGTCCAAAGCGTGTCAATGGAGACCATCAGGAACGTCCAAAGTGTTTCCATGGAGACCATCAGGAACGCGCTCTGTGTTACCATGGAGACCATCAGGAACGTCCAAAGCCTTTCCATGGAGACCATCAGGAACGTCTAAAGCGTGTCAATGGAGACCATCAGGAACGTCCAAAGGGTTTCCATGGAGACCATCAGGAACGTCCAAAGCGTCTCCATGGAGACCATCAGGAACGTCCAAAGCGTCTCCATGGAGACCATCAGGAAGGTCCAAAGGGTTTCCATGGAGACCATCAGGAACGTCCAAAGCATTTCCATGGAGACCATCAGGAACGTCCAAAGCGTCTCCATGGAGACCATCAGGGGCTTCCGCCGTGAGCGTCACCTGTATCCTGCTGAGCATGCTGGGATTGAAGATGTAGATTCCAGCATTGATCTTGTTGGAGACGAAGACCTGCGGCTTCTCCACAAAGCGTTGGATCCTGCCGCTGTCCGACTCGTAGACCACCACCCCGTATTTAGACGGTTCTTCCACCCGCGTCACCTTCACACAGATGCTCCACCGTTAGTCACTTTCCAACAAGATGCTCAATTTGGACTTTTCTGGATAAAAATGCTCATTATGGCCACAATCCCAGACATTTTATAAGGTTTCTCATCTTTTCTCTAAAACCTCATTTTAATTTGTTTCTCACATCTCATCTTCCTTCTCACTATTTCAGCTTGAGTTAAAATAAAGTTGCTGACATATGAAAATGCTGATATTTAGGATTATTAGCAGGTATTTAAAAAAATTATGTCATTTATCTGATTATATAGGTGAAAAGCAGCACAAGAAATCTGAAACTAGAACCACTTTTAAATCTCAAAAGAACTGATTTGTCTGTTGATTCCTGCAGTTATTATTTTAATGAATTATGTGGATAATAAGTTGGAGAAGTGGTTCCTCACCACGATGGTTCCCTGCTGGCCGTGGCGGCGGTGGAACTGCAGCAGATCTCTGAAAGGAAAGTCGCAGATGACGTCCGAGTTGAGGACGAAGAACGGTTCGTTGTCGACGTTGAGCAGCTCCCGGGCCAGCGCCAGAGGACCAGCTGTGTCCCACACAAACACAGATAATAACCAGGTTAGACCGGGTCAGCAGAACCCGACTTCAGGGCTGAATACTAACTGATTTACTAACCAACTTTCATAAATATTATTGGAGTTTTATATGATGCAAACAGTGGAGCCCAGCAGCAATGAATAAATGAATCAGAAAACAAAGTTTCAGGTTCTAGCTGAGAATAACTGCTGCTGGGACTCCAACACTGATTTAGCAAATTATTTTTTTTACTTTAAAACATGTTTCAAGCAGATTAATAATTGGGTAAAACTTCCTTTCATCTGAACAAATAATAAAAATCAGAAACATTTACAACTCATACATGTGTTTTTGTTCCAGTATTATGTGAACATTTCTAACTTTTGCTTGGTAGTTTTTTAACCTGTCGACCCACAGAGTCTGATAATGGGAACCATTAATACCAGTTTCTACTCACCGGTTCCCAGAGGCTCCTTCTCATGGGACAGAGAGATCCGAATCCCGAGCTAAGGAGGGAAACCAGCACACAGTGTGTCCCGTTATATTCAGTAATATTACTGATTATTAATTAAACATCTGATGATGTACGCACTCTCTGCTCCTGGACTCTCATCTCCCTCTCCAAGAGCTCCGACATGTAGCTGACAGCCAGAACCACGTGGGTCACCCCGGCCTGCCAACACACACAGAGGGACACGGTGACCGGTCAATAAGCTCCAACATGCGAGCCGTCAGCAGGCTGGTTGCAGCTCCTCCTCACCGTCACCAGCGCCTCCACCTGGTGCAGCAGGATGGGTTTGTTGCAGAACTCCACCAGCGGTTTGGGGACGCTCAGGGTGAGCGGGCGCAGCCGGGTCCCGTACCCCCCCACCAGAATCAGAGCCTTCATCCTTCAGCGTTAGCGAGCGGCGCAGCAGCCAACAGGTTAAAACGTCAGCCTGTCAGAATAAATGTATGAAGTTAGTGACATAAATATCTATTCCCATCATTACTTCAGCTGAAATATGACCTGATTTTTAGTACATTTTCCACAACAACCTAAAATAATCTAATATTTTGTTGCCAGATTTGATCTTAAAGAAGGAAAAGTAACAATTAAAACTCTTAATATCTGTCTGGATAATGAGTGTGATCCCCAAACAGGTAAGCAGAATAAAAACGGATAAATTCAGAGCAGTAAAACAGAACGGATCAGAACAGCTGGAGGAGGAAAAGGTTTAAAATGTTTCCTGGATAACCTCAGAGTTTCTGACATAGTTTAATCGCTACGATACCGACAACAAACAGGATGTTTCTCAGTTAGTGAAAATTCATTTTTAATGAGCTCCCAGTTCAAAGCTTCATCACAGTGAAACCAGTTTGATAAAACTAAAACAGACATGTTGTTTCTAAACATTTTACACCGGAATATTGATACAATCTACAGGAACAAATACATATTAATAACAAAAATATTTTTCAATGTAAATGTCTCAAATAAAATCAAAATCTGTAATCAGTATTTGAAATAATAATTACCATCTTCATTCTTCTTTACAATTATAACTTTTGATCAAACTAGTTTTCACTTTTATAAACAGGCGCATCTTTATTCTGAATATAGATTGTCATTATTTAATTTATAAGTTATTTTACCATAAAATGTTTGAGTTTTATTGAATAAAGCCGATGAATCGCTTTAAACCCCGTTAGCAGACAACAAAACTAGATACTAATTTCAGTTCAACACCAGAAACTAACTTCCCACTTTCAGCGAACGCTGATAATGAACCTCATACAGCAAACAATAAAAGGTCAAACTTGTATTTTTTCTTCTTATCCGAGATGAAACTAAAGAAGGGAAATTAAGAGTCAGAAATGAGCTCCCGTTTTCTGACGTTTGACCTGATTTTATCCGAGGAGGCAGCTGGCGGATAAAATCGGCTTCCTGAGCTTCTAACGGGGTAGAAATAAATACAGACACACAAAACTTACCTGGGTTTCCACGGCAGATTTCTGAATGACTGAAAGTCCGAAAATGACACGTTAACATTCCTCAAAGCTGAATTCCTTGTTTGGCTTCCGGTTCAGGAGCTGCACGTAAACAGGCTCAACATCCGGTCAATACTTTCAGAATAAAAGCCCAAATGGAAGGGTAGCAGCTTCAACCGATTCTTCCAACGTCTACAATAAATATCTGCATATGTATTTATTTACTTCCCCATTCGATAACTTATTTATTGCGTTTCCCCATTGATCTATTAATGTATTAATGGATGACCTCATTAATTATTAATGGTCATTTTTTGGCAGGAGCTTAACGTTTTTTTCAGTTGTGGTTCACCCTCTGAGGAAAGTGTTTTCAAATCGATGGCTTTGACTGACTCGCTTTTTCAAATTGATTGATTATTTATTTTTATTTCAGTTCTTGTCATGTTACTGTTACTAACTCATTTAGCATTAATAGTGTATAAACTTCTGTTATGTAAAAAACAACATTCTGATGCGTTGAATTAGGAGCCAATTAATCCCACAATCAGTGTTTCTTACTGCAATAGGTTTACAGTAAATGTATGAATTCAAAACATAAAAACGTTTGTACTTTTAATTTGTAAGTCTGATCATGCTGTTTCCGGTTGTTCTGTTTCACCCTAACCAGCTTGATGCTCACTCATGACTAGTTAGGGGTGATAAACTATATCATTTTTCCAGGATTCCAAAATTAAACAATTATTGAACTTTATAAAATATATTTTATACAGTTTTTAACCAATTACAGAAAAGTATAACTCCGGGTTCTACCAACATGCAGGTAACTTTTATTCTGACGGTTCTCTATTCCCCCGTAACGATAACTCATGGTACGTCCCTAACAATTTAGACACGCCCCTTTCACCTTCTGACCAATCAGAGAAAAACAGCGTGTCGCACAACAGATCGACTTAAAGGAAAGTGTCTCTTTACTGGCTCAGACTGAAGTCAGTCTCACAGTGAATTCGTAGAGGCCTCTGACTGAAGATCGTTTCCTGAGTGATGTTGTCACTAGAAGCTCATTCTTCACAGAAACACGTTCCCTCACAACTTGACGTTCTAGTTCATAGCGTTAATTCCTCCCTGCGTCTGGCAATAGACAAAGTTGCCCCACTTAAAAAGAAGGTGGCCAGCCTTAGGAGATTAGCTCCCTGGTTTAATTAAGAGCTACGTACCCTGAAGAAGAACGTTAGAAAACTAGAGAGAAAATGGCGCTCCACGCATTTACAGGATTCCTATTTAGTGTGGAAAAATAGTTTATTGCTATATAAAAAGAGCCTTCGAACAGCTAGAACAGCATATTATTCATCTTTAATCGAGGAGAATAAAAATAATAAATCTATCCTTAGTCAATGGATATGTACCACAGGAGTTTCAGATTGCTGTAATTAAACCTCTACTTAAGAAACCCTCTCTTGATCAAAACGACTTAATTAACTATAGACCGATATCTAATCTTCCCTTCTTATCTAAAATTCTTGAGAAAATAGTAGCACACCAGATATGTGATCATTTAAACAATAATGAGCTGTTTGAGAAGTTTCAGTCAGGCTTTAGAGCTCATCACAGCACTGAAACAGCTCTGGTGAAGGTTACTAATGATATTCTCATAGCCTCAGACAATGGACTGGTGACCATTCTGGTCCTGTTAGATCTCAGTGCTGCCTTTGACACTGTTGATCACAATATTCTCATAGAAAGGCTTCAAAGTGTCGGTATAATAGGAACAGCACTAGGTTGGTTTAAATCTTATTTGTCTAACAGATTTCAGTTTGTTCAGGTAAACAATAGATCTTCCTCAACCTCAATAGTTACTTGCGGAGTACCACAGGGTTCAGTGCTTGGGCCGATTCTCTTTACTATATATATGCTTCCTATTGGTAAAATAATTAGGCAGCATGGGATAAAATTCCATAGTTACGCAGATGATACACAGCTATATCTATCCATAAATCCTGATGAATCCAATCAGTTAGGTAGACTACAGGCATGTCTGGAAGACATAAAAACTTGGATGACTCTAAACTTCTTGCTTCTAAATTCTGATAAAACAGAAGTTGTCGTCTTTGGACCAGAAGCTCTGAAAAAGAAACTACTTAGTCAGCCCCTTCACCTGGACGGCATTAAATTAGCCTCCAGTAATAAAGCAAAAAACCTCGGTGTCATTTTTGACCAAGATATGTCATTTAGATCTCACATTAAAGAAGTCTGTAGGATTTCCTTTTTTCACCTTAGGAATATTGCAAAAATTAGAACCATCCTGTCCAGGAATGATGCTGAAAAACTAGTCCATGCCTTTGTTACTTCAAGGCTGGATTACTGTAACTGTCTATTATCAGGTAGTCCACAGAATACAATTAAAAGTCTTCAGTTAGTTCAAAATGCTGCTGCTAGGATTCTGATGAATATTAAAAGAAGAGATCACATTTCCCCTGTTTTAGCTTCTCTTCACTGGCTCCCAGTAAAATCTAGAATAGAATTCAAGATCCTCCTTCTGACATATAAAGCCCTTAATAATCTAGCTCCATCATACATAAGAGACCTGATTGTTCCATATGTTCCTAACAGAGACCTTCGCTCTCAGACTGCAGGTTTACTGGTAGTTCCTAGGATTTCTAAAAGTAGAATGGGTGGCAGATCTTTCAGCTATCAGGCTCCCCTCCTATGGAACCGGCTCCCAGGGTTGGTTCGTGAAGCAGACAATTTGTCTATCTTTAAAACTAGGCTAAAAACTTTCCTCTTTGACAAAGCTTACAGTTAGAGATATGTTTATAGGTAGTTAGAGTCAGGTCAGACAGGTAGATAGGAAGAGACAGGTTAATGTTAGTAGTCAGGCAGAGTGTCAAAAGTTAGGAAGAGATAGGAAGAGGTAGAGTAGCTAGGTAGAGATAGATTAATGTAAGCCAAGTAGAGAGTGTTAGTAGCCAGGTCTCCTAGTAGCTAGGAGACAGGTTAATGTTAGTAGCTATGCTGCTTTAGGCTAGGCTGTTGGAGGACATTATTAGGGTCTGTTCCTACTTTCTCTCCTACTTCTCCCCAACTGCATGATGTGCTGTCAATTCAAGCACTAACCTGTTTTCTATTATAGTAGGTGCTCCGGATTAGCCCTGCTTGACGACCCTGACTAAGATGGCATTGCAGTGACGGAAAATTCTCCACGTCCTGCAACAAACTTGTGCATCGGTTCTGTTGCTCTTTCTGTGTCTCTGTTCTGTGTCTCTTCTCCAAACCACAGACGGTCTCTGCAGATGACCGCTTGTGCTGAGCCTGGTTCTGCTGGAGGTTTCTTCCTGTTAAAAGGGAGTTTTTCCTTTCCACTGTCGCTTCATGCTTGCTCAGTGTGAGGAATTGCTGAGAATTACACGACGCAATCTTCTGTGGTTCTGTAATTCCTAAATTAAACATTGTATTGTAATAACTCTTCTTGTAAAGTGCCTTGAGATGACATTTGTTGCGAAACTGCTCTATATAAATAAACTGAATTGAATTGGATGACTCCTTCAGCTGTTGGCAGGCTCTGCTAATCCACCTCATTTGCTTTTGCTGCTCTATAAATGTGTCCGGCCATGAGGTCAGGAAGTTTGACCGTTTCCATGGAGATAACACTAATCCTGCTGCTTTTAGCTGTTGCAAAAATTACAGTGTAATTAAAAAACTGAGGTCTAGTAGGGCTGGACGATATGACGAAATATATCGTCAGTAAGATAGAAATCGTTCTATATGAATCTCTATGGTTTAAACCACGATGGGGTTTTATACGTCAGTAAATTACGTCACGATGCACCTTATGGCCTTCCTGTGCTGCTATACATGAACAAACAGGGAGGAAGACGGTAACCAACACGTTTCAGACCAGGGATCTAAACAAGATTATCAGACAACCCAAAGTTGGTCTCTCTGCGTGTCGGCACTCCCCTCCTGACGCGCAGCAGAAAAAAAGCATCTCTCAGAACGATATCGGCTCTAAAAGCCGTTTCGTTCTCTAGCAACACATCAGTGGTGTGCTACAGCGTCTGTATCTGGAGTTTATCAGAGCTTACACCACGACTCTACGCTGCTTTTGCTCATTGATTCTCTGTATTCGTTGTCGTGTTTCTAATAAAATACATGTGTAGTGTTGGAGTCCGTTGGTCGGACCAGGAGCTGGTAAACTTTACAAACTGCTTTCTGATTTGCGTCGGTCTTCTTATCCTAACAGCATCCATAACCATAACTTGACTATTTTCCTAATCCTACTATTCAGGAACCAGATCCTAAACCTACCATGATCCATCTGTTTAACATTTATGAGCAGCAGCCGCCTCGCGTGTGGGAGGAGTCAGAACACTTCTATAGGGGGGACACATATCGACGTAACACCCCTCTGTTACATAGGAGACACGCAGATAGTGAAACTAATAGAAACCAGAGGGTGCATGAGGAGAGAAAAACGTCCAAAACGTGCCGTAAAGTTAATAAAACGAGTGACAGCAGGTATCACGGCAAAATTTGGATGTGTTTCTGAACAGAGCTGATCTGTTCTCCTAAAAGATCCCTGATATCCATGGAAGGAGATCATGATGAGTCTGGGTGGTGTTATTGTCACCTATTATTTAAAACTCTATTTCTATGTTGTACATTTTATTAAACTATTCATGAAATAAATTAAGAGAAAAACTGCTATATCGTCAAGTATATCGTTATTGGGATATAAACATTTAGCCATATCGCCCAGCACTAATGTCTAGGATGTTTTTTACTATAAATAAATCCTCCCTTAATGTTACTTGAGCTCCAGTTCTTCCCAAGATTATTTTAAATTGATATAGTAATGACTGAGAAAGCTTTGTTAATGATGAGTAAACCATTGGGGAATAAATGCTGCAAAAATTCAAACTAGAAGTTCAAATGAACATAACTAAACATGCGCGACTCATTAATAAATAAATGATAAACAGAGTCTCTAATCAGGTTGTCAGGTTTCTTTATTTGTCTTTGTTGTTCCTTTCAGAGGATGAACCGAGGCTACTCATTCTGTCCCAGTTAACTCCCACAGGAACCAGAGACTTCTGCTCTTTATGCTGAGTCAGCAGTAAGGACAGCCGTTTCCTGTAAAAGGATCTGAATAAAAGCCATGGTTTGTAAGTGAGAGATGATGAAATGATAACCTGAGGAATGAATAGGGACTGGAAGATAAGACACCCAGCTGTAGAATGAGCTGAATGTGCCAGCAGCAAAAACATATTAATGATCTGATGATGACCCAAGATGAGACCCAGTCAGGCTGAGATTTAGCAGGAAAAGCTTCATCATGGAGCAAACACTGAATATCAGTGATCAAACTCATCTGTCTGTAATAGAACCTCTTGATGAGAACTCTGTGGAAGCCACATCTTCCTGCAAACTGCGAAAACCACAGCAGACGTCATCAGAACCCAAAGGTCAGAGGTCACAGGTTCCATTGGAGGTCACAGACCAGCGCAATGTGGTCTGAGGGGTGAGCCACGCTGGGCAGGGCCTGGTAGGTGGTGACCTCCTGGTGGCTGGGCAGAGGAATCACCTGTTCCACCTGCAGCAAAGTACAACGCAGAGAGAGAAGGAAACATTGAACTTTAACCTGTCATAAAATGTTTTAAAGCTTAACAGAATCCAACGCTGAACAATATTTGGTACCAAAGAGGAAAAGTACATCAGTTGTGAGAAATTATATCTGCTATGAAAACGTTGATGCTGCGCAACGCCAGGTATTATGCAGAACCCGTCTTGGTATTGTTGCTGCCTCACGAGGTAGGCTACAGTACGAACCTTTATCAACACCTAAAAACATCACACCACCATATATGAGAGTTGCACGGCTAAACTGACCGCCACCAGTGTTTAAATTTCCAGTAAACAAACTTCGAGGCGACAGGGATCGCTGACCGAGCTGTTTGAAAGAATCGCTCCTTACGAACATAAAAAAACGGCACACTGAAATAATTCGTGCTATAACGGGTTTTATAGCCAAAAGTATGCTTTGTTAACCATGATGAATAAGCTAGGATTCAATCTCACACACACATTTTAGCCACATTTTACCTGCGCTGTATAAAAAATGCCGACAGAAAGTTAAAGCCGCACCGAAAACAGCGGAGTATTTTGCAACAACTGACCTGAGATCAAACCGCTCTACGGAGCCATACCAGAGTCTGAAAGTGCATTAGATCGATGGAGAATTAAAAATCAGAGCTTGTTCCTTCAAGCATCCTACTTCCTGGATAACCACACGGAGGAAAACATTGCAGCCGGAGGGAATTATTAGCTGGGATCAAAAGGAAGAAAACCTTGATTGCAGAACGACGCCGATGACCATCGAGTGTGATGATTAAAAGTAGATAAAGTTGTTCATATTTGCCTTTGTCTTAAAATAAGTAAATAATCTTATGGAATAGAATAAATTATGTGTAAAAATCTGTTTATAATACACAATATTTTAACTTGAATTAATTAAAAAATGCATGAGAAAAGCCCCATTAAAATAGTTTCAAATTAAATCGCAATATTGAAGAAAAAAAAATAAAAAAATCGCAATTAGATTATTTTCCAAAATCTTTCAGCCCCACTTATAATTACTCATTTTACCATCTACACTGCTGCAACCAACTTTAGCCTAAACCAAAATGACTGCTGGTATCTGAATCTGGCCAAACATCTTAGGACTTCCTGGATGCTGATATAGAAGAATGGAGACGTTTTTGGTTTATGGTTATCTGTTGGTTTTTCTGTGTTGCAAAGCAATTCCCGACCAGGACAGCAGGGGGTGCTAACTTTTCATGGTGAGTCTAGCTACCACTGCAGTGTTGTTTCTGGCTAACTAGAGTTTATTCTCTGCATCTTATGAATACATTACCCCCTTAAGGAGCAATGGATGACAGACACTAACTTCTGATTAAGCTGTAAAGCTTTTTACTAGAAGTGCAGCTCATTGGATCCTCTAGAAACCCATGGAAACAAACGTCTGTTCTGTTGTTCTCTCCACTTCCTGGTGTTCAGAATCACCAAAAGAACAGATTAGATAAACGCTGCATTAACTACTAAAAATTTATCTCAGGTTGTTGCTGAACTTACTGATCACAGGCATACGCTCTCTGTTGACTGAGACGGATAGTTAGAAAAAAAGGAATTGGATTCTACTCCGTCCATCCATACCTAGGCGATGGAAAGGCCTTGTGTCGATGGATAATGGAGCTGCGTCTATCTGATATGACGTAGACGGAGATGTATAAACTAGACTTTAATTTTAATGTCGTGTTTCTATGTCTTTCTCTTGGACAACTTGTGCTAAAATGTATTTCTGTTGTACCACTGCTTAGAATGACAAAGTCTGACTGTGATTAAACAACCTAACGTTAGAACCTGCAAGTTCATCATGTAGAGTTTACGTATCCTCCTCAGGATGAAGTCATGAACGCACCTCCATGCTCTCTGGCTGTATGAAGATGTAGTCCAGGCAGCCATGGAATCCTCCCACATAGTTGGTGTAGGCCGGCTGTCCACAGGCGCTCAGCAGAGGAGGGAAGGTGGAGAGCAGTTCCATGCTGCAGCAGGGCTCCTCAGGGCCTGAGCTGCTCCAGTCTGGATGCTCCTGTGGAATCCCTGCCTTGCTCAGCAGCTGGACAACACCTGGAGACAAACCCACACCTTCCTCCTGTTTCTTTTCACCATAGATAGGAATCTGCCTCAACTTTAACCTCCTCTGGGGTCACGTACCTCAGTCTGGGGTCAACGTACCTCAGTCTGGGGTCAACGTACCTCAGTCTGGGGTCACTGCACCTCAGTCTGGGGTCAACGTACCTCAGTCTGAGGTCACGTACCTCAGTCTGGGGTCAACGTACCTCAGTCTGGGGTCACGTACCTCAGTCTGGGGTCAACGTACCTCAGTCTGAGGTCAACGTACCTCAGTCTGGGGTCAACGTACCTCAGTCTGGGGTCAACGTACCTCAGTCTGGGGTCAACGTACCTCAGTCTGGGGTCAATGTATCTCAGTCTGAGGTCAACGTACCTCAGTCTGGGGTCAACGTACCTCAGTCTGGGGTCAATGTACCTCAGTCTGAGGTCAACGTACCTCAGTCTGGGGTCAACGTACCTCAGTCTGGGGTCAACGTACCTCAGTCTGGGGTCAACGTACTCAGTCTGGGGTCAACGACCTCAGTCTGGGGTCAACGTACCTCAGTCTGAGGTCAACGTACTCAGTCTGGGTCAACGTACTCAGTTGGGTCAAGTACCTCAGTCTGGGGTCAATGTACCTCAGTCTGGTCAACGATTCAGTCTGGGGCACCTCAGTTGGGTCAAGCTCGTCTGGGGTAGTACCTCAGTCTGGGGTCACGTACCTCAGTCTGGGGTCAACGTACCTCAGTCTGGGGTCACTGCACCTCAGTCTGGGGTCAACGTACCTCAGTCTGAGGTCAACGTACCTCAGTCTGGGGTCAACGTACCTCAGTCTGGGGTCAACGTACCTCAGTCTGAGGTCAACGTACCTCAGTCTGGGGTCAATGTATCTCAGTCTGAGGTCAACGTACCTCAGTCTGAGGTCAACGTACCTCAGTCTGGGGTCAACGTACCTCAGTCTGGGGTCAACGTACCTCAGTCTGAGGTCAACGTACCTCAGTCTGGGGTCAATGTATCTCAGTCTGGGGTCAACGTACCTCAGTCTGGGGTCAACGTACCTCAGTCTGGGGTCAACGTACCTCAGTCTGGGGTCAACGTACCTCAGTCTGGGGTCAACGTACCTCAGTCTGGGGTCAACGTACCTCAGTCTGGGGTCAACGTACCTCAGTCTGGGGTCACGTACCTCAGTCTGGGGTCAACGTACCTCAGTCTGAGGTCAACGTACCTCAGTCTGGGGTCAACGTACCTCAGTCTGGGGTCACGTACCTCAGTCTGGGGTCAACGTACCTCAGTCTGGGGTCAACGTACCTCAGTCTGGGGTCAACGTACCTCAGTCTGGGGTCAACGTACCTCAGTCTGGGGTCACATACCTCAGTCTGAGGTCAACGTACCTCAGTCTGGGGTCAATGTATCTCAGTCTGAGGTCAACGTACCTCAGTCTGGGGTCAACGTACCTCAGTCTGGGGTCAAAGTACCTCAGTCTGGGGTCAACGTACCTCAGTCTGGGGTCAACGTACCTCAGTCTGGGGTCAACGTACCTCAGTCTGGGGTCAACGTATCTCAGTCTGGGGTCAACGTACCTCAGTCTGGGGTCAACGTACCTCAGTCTGGGGTCAACGTACCTCAGTCTGGGGTCAACGTATCTCAGTCTGGGGTCACGTACCTCAGTCTGGGGTCACGTACCTCAGTCTGGGGTCAACGTACCTCAGTCTGAGGTCAACGTACCTCAGTCTGGGGTCACGTACCTCAGTCTGGGGTCACGTACCTCAGTCTGGGGTCAACGTACCTCAGTCTGGGGTCAACGTACCTCAGTCTGAGGTCAACGTACCTCAGTCTGGGGTCACGTACCTCAGTCTGGGGTCAACGTACCTCAGTCTGGGGTCACGTACCTCAGTCTGGGGTCAACGTACCTCAGTCTGAGGTCAACGTACCTCAGTCTGGGGTCAACGTACCTCAGTCTGGGGTCAACGTACCTCAGTCTGGGGTCAACGTACCTCATTCTGGGGTCAACGTACCTGAGTTTGGGGTGGAGTTGAAGTCCCCACAGAAGACCAGCGGAGCCCCAGGTGCGATGTCCCTGATTACATGACTCAGGTGTTTCAGAGCCACGCCCATTTGGACCAGGCGAATGTTCCCCCCTTCAACAGGAATTTAGAAGCTTTACCACTTGTTGCCTCTGATTAGAGCTGGTTGAGTGGATTCTGTTTACCTGTGGGGTGCCAGTAGAGGTGAGTGTTGGCCACACACAGCTTCCTTTGGGGCTTCCAGAGGTCCTCCAGCACAGTGACCTGCAAAGAGAACCACAGGTGAGTAAACTGGGCCAACGTTGGCCTCCATCAGTGTGATGGCCACCAGGTGCACCTGCAGTGACGTGGACCTCTGCAGGACCTTCTCCTTCAGCTCGCTGCTCAGCTTCTCCAGCAGCTCACAGTGGAAGGGGTCAGAGGTCAGCGCCTCGCTCAGCATGATGTCATGGCGGCTCAGCAGGCGAAACTTTGACCTGAAACACAGCAGGATGTTAGCAGCTCAGCAGGGGGCGGCACTGAGCTCAGCACTTCAGCTTCATGAATCCAGAGATAAAATGGCCTTTAAAAGGATTAAATTCAACTTTCTAGAGCGTTGAGGACCAACCTGCGGTAAAACGTAGCCAGACCCTCATGCTGCTTCTCTTTGAGCCTGAAGACGCCGTCCAGACCAAAAGCATCTAGAGCTGGACTAAGACTGTCCACAAACACTCCTGGAGAGTCCACATCATCAAAGACAGCATATCAGTGTCTCTGTTTGACCCAATCTGTCCCACTGCAAAGATTATTCGCCATTTCCCACTAAAACATCTCCATAATGATCAATTCATATCAGTGTCTGCAAACAAGTTATCTCTAAATCTGACTTTCTTTTAAAAAAAAAAAACACATATTAAACGATTCCAAGAGATTTAAATGATTTTCTGTAACAATTTCATCTTCTAAAGCAAATCCATAGAGAAGAAGAGAACTAACAAGGATCCCCAACTTTAACAGGTTTATTATAACTGGGCCATCATGTTTCAGACTCAATATTAGAGGTATAAACGCTATTTCAAAAAGTTTGTTATTTTTATCTGAGGTAGAGCCGGGCGTTACAGCAATATTTTCATATCAGGTTATTTAAAAAACAAAAACATGTTGGTTTTAAAGTATTTGACTGTGTTTTTTCCGGGCCAGTCTTACCATCATTATCTTAGAGAAGAATTAATACCCTAGCTTGGCTTTTAACTGCCCATTTTATAGGACTGTTTAATTATGCTTTTTCCAACGATTAATCGATTATTTGATCAAAGCAATTAATCTATTCGATCAATTAATCTATTTGATCTGGTTGCATTGCAGTGTCGATTTGACCGATTAATCAAAATTTCTATTCATGAAAGTTTATTTTTTAGGAAATAGAAAAACAATCTAAACTTTTTTTTTTTATTACTATTGCACTACTTGGACTTCCATAGTCCAGAATGACATCAACCCACCTAGGATCTCCATCTTGTTTTACAGAGAAACTTTACAGCTTGTTTTTAGTTGGACTTTGAATTCAGGTCAGCTCCAGCACAGAATGATTGAAATAAAGGAAGGTTTTAGAAACTATTTTTGTCACTTTCAATTTCTATTTAAGAAAACACAGGTAAAAAAAAAGAAATTGATCGATTGAAAATTGATTAAAATCAGAAATCTGAGAAGTGATTTTTGAGCCATGTACACCAGTGTTAGCTTCTGGTTAACGGCTGTATTGAGCTGAAAACACACATCTCCACACTGACCCGTCTGCAGACGGTGTTTAAATAAAACTGGACTGAATGGTTGCTAGTTTAACTCTGTAACGGTAGCTGTAAGGACCTTTGTCCACCTCCTGCAGACAGATGATGTCGGCGTTGTAGCCGACCAGCTCCTTCTTGATCAGGTTCTGCCTGTAGTCCAGCTGCAGGGCGTAGGGGGCGCAGTAGGGGTACAGCACCGTCTTGGACAGCTCTGTCTGGGCGTAGACGTCCGCCAGGATGTTGTAGGACACCACCCTCAGCGCCGGCCACTCCGCCGCCCTCAGCGTGTACGCGTGGCGGTTGTCAAAGGTGCAGACGCCCGGCCCCGCCTCCACGACGCCCGCGGACACCAGCTCTTTGACCTGACCGCGGCGCTCGCCGTCTCTGGGAGTACAGCGCAGCTTCAGCCTGCAGCCGATGTCCTGATTGGACGGAACGTGGACCCTCTGGCACCCGACCTGCGTACATCCGTCCATCCGCTGGACCGGAGACGCTTCGGCAGCTTCCCCACTGGAACCAGAACCAGAACCAGTCAGTTAGGATAAGGGGGTTTAGATTAGGAAAACACAATCTGCTGTCTTCTTAAAGTCATGTTATTCCTGTTTTTCTATTAAAATAACAAAATATAAACCTCCTTCCTTCAATTTTTTTTTTTAGAAGAGTTTGTCATTTTTACAGCTGAAATAGGAAGTAAAAGTCCAGACGATCAGAAAGTATTAAAACAGTTTCTACGGTAAACTATTACCACCCAGTGTTCATTCATTGAATTAAAGCCATAATATAACAGATCAATAAAACAGTTTTAATAGCAACGACCCATAACGATATGGAACTGGATCAGATTGAATCTTGAAATCTGAATCGATACCCAGCCCTACTGAATACGCAGTAAATACTATAAATACTCACTGGAAATACTTTTTTCCTTGTTCTAAAGTTACTCTTTACCTCCTGTAAGTATTAGTACTGAAACAAGAAACATCTTCTACTTAAATTCGTTACTATGTAATTATTTATTGTTATCTTTTATTTTAATCTTTAGAATAACAGAATTTACCCATAACTTTATCAGCTGATCATGTAATTTGAAAAACATGAAATCAGATGTTACTCAGTACTCTAGTAACTGTTTTACTCTTACTGCAGTCATTTTTTGGACGGTTACATTTACTTGAGTAAAACTATAGAGTAATAGTAGTACTACTGCTACTCCTATTACTCAGCCCTGTATCTGGACTGTGTCCAATCTGATTGGCTCGTTTCTGATCATTTTCTCAAATTGTAGCTGTCTGTTTCTGTCCGTAAACTAAAACTCATATTTTATGTGAATAAACTGGAATCAGAAACTTTCTGCTCAGATTTTATAGAAAAGCAAAAAACAAATGTTTCTGGACTGTGGAACCACTGGATGAATGGATGGATGGATGGATGGATGAATGGATGGATGAATTGGATGATGGATGAATGGATGGATGAATGGATGGATGAATGAGTGGATGGATGAATGGATGGATGAATGAGTGGATGGATGGATGGATGGATGGGTGGATGGATGAATTGGATGATGGATGGATGGATATGGATGGATGGATGGATGGATGGATGAATGAGTGGATGGATGGATGAACAGACTGATGGATGGATGGATGGATGAATGAGTGGATGGATGGATGAACAGACTGATGGATGGATGAATGGATGAATGGATGGATGGATGAATGGGTGGATGGATGAATTAGATGATGGATGGATGGATATGGATGGATGGATGAATGAGTGGATGGATGGATGGATGAATGAGTGGATGGATGAATTGGATGATGGATGGATGGATATGGATGGATGGATGGATGAATTGGATGATGGATGAATGGATATGGATGGATGGATGGATGAATGAGTGGATGGATTAAGGATGGATGGATGAATTGGATGGATGAATTGGATGATGGATGGATGGATATGGATGGATGGATGATGGATGGATGGATGGGTGGATGGATGGATGAATTGGATGATGGATGGATGGATATGGATGGATGGATATGGATGGATGAATGAGTGGATGGATTAAGGATGGATGGATGAATTGGATGGATGGATGAATGATGGGTGGATGGATGAATGAGTGGATGGACGATGGATGGATGGATGGGTTCTGACCTGGACTCTGCTGGATCTTCTCGGAACCACATGAACTCGCAGTCTTGGAGCTTCCCGAACTCCAGCTCCAGTTTGGGGCAGACCGGGAAGCCAGCCATCAGGGACACTGGGAGCTCCGCTGTGGTGAAACTGGGAGCATTCCTCTGGACGTTATACTTCAGCTCTCCCACATGCAGCACGGCTCCGTCCCTCCAGGCTTCACAGTTCGGCAGCGTGTCGGGCACCTCGTCACCGCCGAAGAACAGCTTCACCACGGTGGGTTCCTCCGCCGCTGAGCTCGGCTGCTGCTCCCGGTTCTTCTTGGACTTTTTGGCCTTAGCGTGGTTCTTGGCGATGGAGTTAGAGATCCGGGCCAGAACCTTCCCCAGCGCCTCGTCTTGGTCCCGCAGCATGTGTCTCTGGCTGTCCTCCAGGCAGAAGGAGATGGTCAGCTTCGGCTCCCCGGGAAGGCACCGCACCTCGGCCGCCTCCATCCTACCGGGAGTCCGGCGGGCTCTGCTGAGAAGACGCGGGGTGGAAGAGAGCAGGCAGCGGGGGAGCAGAGCGCAGGCAGCGGACAGGTGCTTCAACATGAAGCTCTGGAGGATGGAGGAGGATTTAACCCAAAACAGCAGCAGAGCTGTTAAATAAGCTAATAATTAAGCTAACTATGGACTTTATATTAAAGAAGCTAACCATAGACTGTATTAAACAAGCTAACCATAGACCGTATTAAATAAGCTAACCATAGACCGTATTAAATAAGCTAACCATAGACCGTATTAAATAAGCTAACCATAGACCGTATTAAATAAGCTAACCATAGACTGTATTAAATAAGCTAACCATAGACTGTATTAAACAAGCTAACCATAGCAGCTAATGCTAGCCGGTTAGCCCGATGCTAAACAGTCAAATAAAATGATGAATTAAATTAACCTCCACTGTTTATACCATCAGGTCTGAACAGCTTCCTGGGGTAGAAATGCTAATATTTGTAGACATAAATATTTGTAGACTTTTTTTAGGTCACAGAGTTGTTTTCATTTAGCTCTAGGCGCACAGCGGCGCCCCCCACTGGTCAGAAACTTCTTCATCTTCTTCTGTTGTTTAAAGGCGGTGTGCATCGGCCGTCTAGGCGCGTTTGTGCCCCCTGCTGTGCTGGAATGTAAGTTGTTGCGTGAGAGCAACAACAACAAAAACTAAATCGCGCTTTGTTTAAAACCTTTTATTTCCCGGTTAGACTTCCGTTCTTCTCCACTCACTAAACTGTTTCCAACTCAACATCCATCTCAACTTGTCTTCAATCTTTCTCTGAATTTTGTTCAGCTCTCTAATTTTTTATGCAGTAATAAATTACATCTTTCCCTGTTTCTTTAGCTGCATCACATTTACACATAGATGCTTCCTTATTTAATGTAGCCCGCTATGTTTCTAAACCGTAATAAAATTTTTTTTAATATTAGTTGTATAATGATAATTTTATTAGTTTAATATGTTTTATTGTCTATGATTGACCTCTGTTTTAATGATTATTTGCAGGGTCGTCTGCCATCTCATTTCATGCTGCATCCCAGAATCTGACTTTTATTTTTTGTCGTTGCAGTCTGAACAAAAGTTTAATCTATTTTGTATAATAAATCTTATTTGATGATTGTCGATACTGTCTTCAATGATTATGATGCTTAAAGCAAACATATTATTCCTTTCTAATTCCATGTTGTGGTTTAATAACACATGTTGATTCTATGACGTTTCAGTGAGTCAGACTAAAATAGCATTAGTTAATTAATCATTTCTTTAAGTGAACCACCTCATAGATTAGTTACACACATTTAGATATTTCATGTATTTATTTCTGTTATTTTAAATGATCATAGGAAGTTTTTTTCTCCAGAAATTAGAATGTTACATATTCCTAATACAGAAGTGTTACCGTTTCTACTGATTGCCTAGTTTAGTTGTCCAGCTGACCGTCCTGGAGATGAACTGTGTGAAGTCCTGACCTATGAGAAGAGAAAAGGTGGTTCTCTGTCTCCCATCACAACAAGAACAAGATAACATCATTCCGTTTTTTATCTATTAGTCTTCATCAGAGTAAAGAAGATTCTTCCTGGCCTTATTCTAACAAAACTATATTACAAACATTTAAGCATAAATTACAATTCTGTTGTTGTTATTAAGGAGCGATGGTGGCCAGAGCATTTACACGTACGGCCCCTGAACGGTTACTATCTGCCTGACTTGTTTTCTATCAGAAACGTGGATTTCTGTTGAACTTTAAATCAGCACACTTTCAAAAATATCTTCTAGTTTATCAAAAATCTCAGGGTAATGTATGTTAAAAAGAACATTCAAACATTTTCGATACATTGATTGTTGCAAGTGTGGAACAACAATAGAAAAGAGGCATTTTCTTATTAAATGTGTTTATTAAAACAGATGATAAAATGATGTAATCCTGAGAATCCAGCCCTCCCAGGATTTAGTCAGTTATCTGTGTCTGTTGTTGATGGACATTTGTCCTACATCTGGTCCTTCTCGCCGGACGTTTCTCCACAGCAGCGGTCCAGCTGCTCCAGGCTCTGAGGGAAGTAGATGTCGGCCTTGTGATGGTCGTCGTGCTCGATGTGCTTCAGGTGGACGACCATGTGCAGAGCGTAGGCCAGAACCAGCAGCAGGATCAGGGAGGTGATGAGGCCCATGAGGATGGCCGGGGTCAGGGCCGTGGTGCAGTCGCTGGCAGGAGAAAACTTCCCTGAGCTGATGTTGAACGCCTGGATCTAAACACAGACAGAGGCCTCATTTAGAAGCTGCTTGCACCTCAGGCAGCGCCAGGTGAGTGTTACTGGAGGACGTACCTGGAAGTCGATGAAGGTGACGGCCCATCGCTGAGCGTGCTCAGAGCTGGGCAGCAACAGGCCGCTGTATCTCTGCAGACTGCTGACATGGAGGCAGCGGTAGGAGGAGGAGGCCGGGGCATAGACATCCGTAGCGTTGAACACCACCTCCTCAGACGCGTTGTAGGAAACAGAAACTCTGTCCACTGAGAACCACCACTGACCTGAAGACTCATAGAATGTGTTGGACAGCAGAAATCTGCAGGAGAACAAACTCTGTCATGGTTCTGCTGGTTTAAATACAGAAAATTAATTCAGAAACAGATTATTACTGCATTAATAATATTTGTTTACTGAGGATACAGCAGTCTGAAACCGAAGGAGCTTCCAGATTTTATTCCCTCCTTCTCCTGACTGATACCTTTGTTCAATCAGATCCGTTGTAACTTTTCTGCAAACTCTAAATGTCAAGAAAAACCTAAAAGAGTTTCAGTAATGCTGATGATATACAGTTATATTTATCCATAAAACCTGATGAAACCAATCAGTTAGGTAGATTACAAGCATGTCTGGAAGACATAAAAACTTGGATGACTCTTAATTTTCTGCTCCTAAATTCAGACAGAAGTTTTTGTCTTTGGACCAGAACCTTTAAAAAGGAAACTGCTAAATTAATCACTTCATCTGGATGGCATTAATTTGGCCTCTGGTAATAATGTAAATAACCTCGGTGTAATTTTTGACCCAACACACGACATTTAAATCCCATATAAAACAGGTTTCTAGGATTTCTTTCTTTCACCTCCGGAATATTGCTAAAATTAGAAACATCCTGTCCAGGAGTGATGCAGAGAAACTAGTCCATGCATTTGTTACTTCAAGGCTGGACTACTGTAATTCCTTATTATCAGGAAGTCCACAAAATGCAATTAAAAGCCTTCAGTTGATCCAAAATGCTGCAGCAAGAGTTCTGATGAATATTAAAAAGAGAGATCACATTTTTCCTGTTTTGGCTTCTCTCCATTGGCTCCCTGTTAAATCCAGAATAGAGTTTAAGATCCTCCTCCTTACTTATAAAGCCCTTAATAATCAGCTCCATCGTACATCAGAGATCTGATTGTTCCATATGTTCCTAACAGAGAACTTTGTTCTCAGAATGCAGGTCTACTGGTAGTTCCTAGGACTTCTAAAAGTAGAATAGGAGGCAGATCTTTTAGTTATCAGGCTCCTCTCCTGTAGAACCAGCTCCCAGTTTTAGTCCATGAGGCAGATGATGCTCCCAGTAACTAAACATCCTCCACGTCCTGTTATCAACGTTTTAAACTTTTTACTTTCTTTAATATAGAAAGTACTCCTAGTTCATTTTCTTTGTTGTTTCTGTGTCTCTTCTCTGTCTTCTCAGACCCCCAGACCGTCGTCTCAGATGGCCGCTTGTACTGATCCAGGTTCTGGTTCTGGTTCTGCTGGAGGTTTCTTCCTGTTAAAGGGGAGTTTTTCCTCTCCGCTGTCGCCACATGCTTGCTCAGTATGAGGGATTGCTGAGGAATAGCTGTGGTTGGAGTCTGTATGATCCGGGTACAACCTCACATCATGACTCAGCACAATCTGCTGGGATTCCTTACATAGAAAACTTTTACCTGATTATAATGTTTGGATAATTGGATTGAGATGATTTTTGTTGTAAAGTGTTTTTAGATGATATTTGTTGTGAATCTGCGCTATAGAAATAAAGTGAATTGATTTTACCATACGTGTTGTCAAGTCTGTAACACTGAACATTGGAATTAAATCAAAAAGAAACTCAGTAAAGTATTAATTATGTTTATTGCAGGTCTTTCATCGTGTTAATATTTTTTCCAAACTGATTTTATTGTTCTGCATTTGATTTGAACTGGACATACGTCCGATTAGAGAAAGTTTTGAACCAATACTTAAAATATGGAAACTGAATATTAATTTCACACCAACATTTTTATTTTTTCACTTTAAAATTAAGTTTATCGTCATTCTTGTAATATTGTATTTGAATCTAATCCAGTATTATTTGTTGTAACAAGCAGAGAATAAAATAAATCCTGTCTTCCAGTTCATTGTGTGGTAGAAGTATCAGCGTTGGTACTCTGCATCAGTTAGTACTCAGATCAAAGTATCGGTTCTGTATCGGCTTAGAAAACGTGTCGTTGCATTCCTAATTTAGTTTTTAACATCAGCCTTCCACAGCTGTGCCATCTAAAACCACAGCGCTGATGTTTATTCATCCACTTGAAGATGAGCAGACAGACTGACCTGATGGACAAACCTTTGAAATCCTCCACATCTCCAAACCTCATGACCAGCCTGAAGAAGACAGATGGACATTAGAGGTTAAGCTGATCGGATCTCTGTTTCACCGTGAAGGTTCTGGGCGTGACTCGTGGTTATAGTTGAAACCATTGTGGCTAACAGGCCTCCAGTTTGTCTGGTTCTACCTCAGTGAACATACCTGGCTCTGTCCTGCTGGCAGAGCGACTCCCTGGTGTCGACCAGCTTCTGAGGAGAAAAGGCGAGCTCTGTCAGATCCAGCGGTTTCTGCTTCTCAAAGCGAAGAGAAACTTTCCGCGCCTGGAACAGGATACAGGGCTCCCCATTGGACAACACCTGGAGCAGGGGAAAAACACACAGCAACATTCAAGGACATTTTAAAATCCGTGTATAACCGTCAGGAGGAGAGCGTTTCTGTGGATCTGTCACCTTAAGAGGAGAGAAGGGAAGTTCTGCTGATGTCTGCAGCAACTTTCTCTGGGAAAGACTCTGGAGGAGACAGAAAACAGAAAAACGTTTCAGCAGTACGGTGGAGCAGCAGGTCTGTGTTATATCAGCATCTGCTTCAGATTTTTTAGCATACAGACGTGGACAAAATTGTTGGTACCCTTCATTAAATAAAAGAAAAACTCATAATGGTCACAGAAATAACTTTAATCTGACAAAAGTAATAATAAATAAAAATTATATAAATGTTGACCAATGAAAGTCAGACATTGCTTTTCATCCATGCTTCAACAGAATTATTTAAAAAATAAATGCATGAAACAGGCCTGGACAAAAATGATGGTACCCAAATTAATATTTGGTTGCAAACCTTTTGAGGCTACTGCAATCAAATGATTTCTGTAACTGTCAATGAGACTTCTGCACCTCCGCAGGTATTT
The DNA here is from genome assembly GCA_028564705.1 of Apricaphanius iberus. NCBI lineage: Eukaryota > Metazoa > Chordata > Actinopteri > Cyprinodontiformes > Aphaniidae > Apricaphanius > Apricaphanius iberus. Next base: position 257,015 of record JAPXFQ010002910.1, read on the forward strand.
TGGCCCACTCCTCATGAGCAAACTGTTCTAGTTGTTTCCGGTTTGAAGGGCGCCTTTTCCAGACAGCACGTTTCAGCTCCTTCCAAAGATGCTCAATAGGATTGAGATCAGGGCTCATAGAAGGCCAGTGTTTTCCTCTTAGCCCTTCTTGGGTGTTTTTAGCTGTGTGTTTTGGGTCATTTTCCTGTTGTAAGACCCGTGACCTGCGACTGAGACCATGCTTTCTGACACTGGCCAGCACATTTCTTCTAGAATCCCCTGATAGTCTTGAGATTTCATTGTACCCGCACAGATTCAAGACACCCTGTGTCAGATGCAGCAAATCAGCCCCAGAACATAACCGAGCCTCCCCCATGTTTCACGTGGACCGTTCTTTTCTAGATTCATTTTTCCCTTGAACATAGAGCTGATGTCCTGCAAAGTTATTTTGTCTATCGTCACGGACATTTCCCAGAGCTTTGTGGCTCAGCATGTAGTTTGGCATACCCGTCTGTTTTTTTAATGTTTGTCCTCTGGCTCAACAGCGAAGGATGTTCCGATCTGACTGATGTTCCTTGAGCATAGTTCAGCTTGGATCTATTTTGAAGTCTTTCTAGGCTCTTTTGTTACCATTTGGATTATCCGTCTCTTTGATCTGTCATCAATTTTCCTCCTGCAGCCAGTCCAGGGAGGTTGGCTACAGTCCCATGGATCGTACATTACTGAATGACTGTGCAGCTGTGTCACAGAAACATCTAGCTGCTTGGAGATGGTCTTATAGCTTTACAGTTAACATGCTTGTCTATGATTTTCTTTCTCATCTCCTGAGACAACTCTTTCCTTTGCTTCCTCTGGTTTATATTGAGTGTGGTACACACCACGTCACCAAACAACAAGTGACTACCTGGAGTCCTATATATAGGCCCATGAGTGATTACAGGATTGTAGACACCTAGGATGCTGATTAGTGGACATACCTTGGATTAACATGTCCCTTTGGTACATTATTTTCTTTTTTCTAGGGGTACCATCATTTTTGTCCAGGCCTGTTTCATGCATTTATTTTTTAATAATTTGTTGAAGCATGGATGAAAAGCAATGTTGACTTTTTGGTTTTTTTTTTTTTTTTTGTGTTGTTTTTTGTGTTTGGTTTTTTTTTTTTTGGGGTTTTTGTGTTGTTTAGTCAAACTAAGTATGTCTAGTCAGCATTTCCAGATTCCTTTCTTTATTGCAGAACCGTTTTCTGTTATTAAAAAGCTAATTTTTGTTGGTCTTTCCCAGGAACCCAGAGATCCAGATTATAACTCTTGTTGCCATATTTAACCTTCAGAAAAAAGGAAATTATTATTATTATAATATAGAATCCATGCATGATTGAACTGAATTGAATTTTTATTGTGAATTGACGTGAGATGAAGAGTGTTGGGAACTGGTTCAAGGAAAATAAACAGAATTTAATGTTGCTGTTGTTAAAGCGATTATTCTATTCTAATCCAAACTCACCTCTGGTTCCCCCCTGAACACTGAATGTTCTTCATTCCTCATCCTTCCATTGTTTCTTTCATCTGGAGAAGGTAAAAGGTAAATATTCTGATTTAATAAATCCTTTTATGCGTGTAACATTAAAAGTTGTTCTGGTAAATGATAATGAAACATTTAATTTCAGTCGTACAGCAATGTAAAGGAGACTGTAAATCCGGCAGTATTTCTCTTGGTTTGACATAAAAACATCCTAAATATTTTAAGTTTACAAGCTTTTGTTAGACAGGGTTTCGTGTCTGGTAGTGTATGCGCCACAAATATTATTTTAGGCTCTGCTCACCGGTTCACTTGTTTGTTTGTTTCAGTTGTCATGGTGACGAGGAGCGGAGGTCACGTGGGTGATAGTGATGACGAGTCAAGGTGTCAAAATGGGTTGTCAGTCAGTCACTCGGGTGTTTTTTCTGTCAGAGAGAGGATGTCTGGGGAGCCATAATTTTGTTGACCGCTCAGCTTGTGTATCAATCGCTCAGCTTGTGTATCAAACGCTCAGCTTGTGTATCAAACGCTCAGCTTGTGTAGCAAACGCTCAGCTTGTGTAGCAAACGCTCAGCTTGTGTATCAATCGCTCAGCTTGTGTATCAATCGCTCAGCTTGTGTAGCAAACGCTCAGCTTGTGTAGCAAACGCTCAGTTGTGTAGCAAACGCTCAGCTTGTGTAGCAAACGCTCAGCTTGTGTATCAAACGCTCAGCTTGTGTATCAAACGCTCAGCTTGTGTAGCAAACGCTCAGTTGTGTAGCAAACGCTCAGTTGTGTAGCAAACGCTCAGTTGTGTAGCAAACGCTCAGATTGTGTATCAATCGCTCAGATTGTGTAGCAAACGCTCGGCTTGTGTAGCAAACGCTCAGCTTGTGTAGCAAACGCTGAGCTTGTGTAGCAAACGCTCAGATTGTGTATCAATTGCTCAGCTTGTGTAGCAAACGCTCAGTTGTGTAGCAAACGCTCAGCTTGTGTAGCAAACGCTCAGATTGTGTATCAATCGCTCAGCTTGTGTATCAATCGCTCAGCTTGTGTAGCAAACGCTCAGTTGTGTAGCAATCGCTGAGCTTGTGTAGCAAACGCTCAGATTGTGTAGCAAACGCTGAGCTTGTGTAGCAAACGCTGAGCTTGTGTAGCAAACGCTCAGTTGTGTAGCAATCGCTGAGCTTGTGTAGCAAACGCTCAGTTGTGTAGCAATCGCTGAGCTTGTGTAGCAAACGCTCAGCTTGTGTAGCAAACGCTCAGATTGTGTATCAATCGCTCAGCTTGTGTATCAAACGCTCAGCTTGTGTATCAAACGCTCAGCTTGTGTATCAAACGCTCAGCTTGTGTAGCAAACGCTCAGATTGTGTATCAATCGCTCAGCTTGTGTATCAAACGCTCAGCTTGTGTAGCAAACGCTGAGCTTGTGTAGCAAACGCTCAGTTGTGTAGCAAACGCTCAGTTGTGTATCAATCGCTCAGCTTGTGTATCAAACGCTCACTTGTGTATCAAACGCTCAGCTTGTGTAGCAAACGCTCAGTTGTGTAGCAAACCTCAGCTTGTGTATCAATCGCTCAGCTTGTGTAGCAATCGCTCAGCTTGTGTAGCAAACGCTCACTTGTGTAGCAACGCTCAGCTTGTGTAGCAAACGCTCAGCTTGTGTAGCAAACGCTCAGCTTGTGTACAAACGCTCAGCTTGTGTAGCAAACGCTCAGCTTGTGTATCAAACGCTCAGCTTGTGTAGCAAACGCTCAGCTTGTGTAGCAAACGCTCAGCTTGTGTAGCAAACGCTGAGCTTGTGTAGCAATCGCTCAGCTTGTGTATCAAACGCTCAGCTTGTGTATCAAACGCTCAGCTTGTGTATCAAACGCTCAGCTTGTGTAGCAAACGCTCAGCTTGTGTAGCAAACGCTCAGCTTGTGTATCAAACGCTCAGCTTGTGTAGCAAACGCTCAGCTTGTGTAGCAAACGCTCAGCTTGTGTATCAAACGCTCAGCTTGTGTAGCAAACGCTCAGCTTGTGTAGCAAACGCTCAGCTTGTGTATCAAACGCTCAGCTTGTGTATCAATCGCTCAGCTTGTGTATCAATCGCTCAGCTTGTGTATCAAACGCTCAGCTTGTGTATCAATCGCTCAGCTTGTGTAGCAAACGCTCAGCTTGTGTAGCAAACGCTCAGCTTGTGTATCAATCGCTCAGCTTGTGTATCAAACGCTCAGCTTGTGTAGCAAACGCTCAGCTTGTGTAGCAAACGCTCAGCTTGTGTATCAATCGCTCAGCTTGTGTAGCAATCGCTCAGCTTGTGTAGCAATCGCTCAGCTTGTGTATCAATCGCTCAGCTTGTGTAGCAATCGCTCAGCTTGTGTAGCAAACGCTCAGCTTGTGTATCAATCGCTCAGCTTGTGTAGCAATCGCTCAGCTTGTGTAGCAAACGCTCAGCTTGTGTATCAATCGCTCAGCTTGTGTAGCAAACGCTCAGCTTGTGTATCAATCGCTCAGCTTGTGTAGCAATCGCTCAGCTTGTGTATCAAACGCTCAGCTTGTGTATCAAACGCTCAGCTTGTGTATCAAACGCTCAGCTTGTGTATCAAACGCTCAGCTTGTGTAGCAAACGCTCAGCTTGTGTATCAAACGCTCAGCTTGTGTATCAATCGCTCAGCTTGTGTATCAATCGCTCAGCTTGTGTATCAATCGCTCAGCTTGTGTATCAAACGCTCAGCTTGTGTAGCAAACGCTCAGCTTGTGTAGCAAACGCTCAGCTTGTGTATCAATCGCTCAGCTTGTGTAGCAAACGCTCAGCTTGTGTATCAAACGCTCAGCTTGTGTATCAAACGCTCAGCTTGTGTATCAATCGCTCAGCTTGTGTATCAATCGCTCAGCTTGTGTATCAAACGCTCAGCTTGTGTATCAATCGCTCAGCTTGTGTATCAAACGCTCAGCTTGTGTATCAAACGCTCAGCTTGTGTAGCAAACGCTCAGCTTGTGTATCAATCGCTCAGCTTGTGTAGCAATCGCTCAGCTTGTGTATCAATCGCTCAGCTTGTGTATCAATCGCTCAGCTTGTGTAGCAAACGCTCAGCTTGTGTATCAAACGCTCAGCTTGTGTAGTCAACGCTCAGCTTGTGTAGCAAACGCTCAGCTTGTGTATCAAACGCTCAGCTTGTGTATCAAACGCTCAGCTTGTGTAGCAAACGCTCAGCTTGTGTATCAATCGCTCAGCTTGTGTATCAACGCTCAGCTTGTGTATCAAACGCTCAGCTTGTGTATCAACGCTCAGCTTGTGTAGCAATCGCTCAGCTTGTGTAGCAAACCTCAGCTTGTATCAATCGCTCAGCTTGTGTATCAAACGCTCAGCTTGTGTATCATCGCTCAGCTTGTGTATCAAACGCTCAGCTTGTGTACAATCGCTCAGCTTGGTACAAACGCTCAGCTTGTGTAGCAAACGCTCAGCTTGTGTAGCAAACGCTCAGCTTGTGTATCAAACGCTCAGCTTGTGTAGCAAACGCTCAGCTTGTGTATCAATCGCTCAGCTTGTGTAGCAATCGCTCAGCTTGTGTAGCAAACGCTCAGCTTGTGTAGCAAACGCTCAGCTTGTGTATCAAACGCTCAGCTTGTGTATCAAACGCTCAGCTTGTGTAGCAAACGCTCAGCTTGTGTATCAAACGCTCAGCTTGTGTATCAATCGCTCAGCTTGTGTATCAATCGCTCAGCTTGTGTATCAATCGCTCAGCTTGTGTAGCAATCGCTCAGCTTGTGTAGCAATCGCTCAGCTTGTGTATCAAACGCTCAGCTTGTGTATCAATCGCTCAGCTTGTGTATCAAACGCTCAGCTTGTGTATCAAACGCTCAGCTTGTGTAGCAAACGCTCAGCTTGTGTAGCAATCGCTCAGCTTGTGTATCAATCGCTCAGCTTGTGTATCAATCGCTCAGCTTGTGTATCAAACGCTCAGCTTGTGTATCAAACGCTCAGCTTGTGTATCAAACGCTCAGCTTGTGTATCAATCGCTCAGCTTGTGTATCAAACGCTCAGCTTGTGTATCAATCGCTCAGCTTGTGTATCAATCGCTCAGCT